>JAVSBV010180461.1:0-13266 GCA_033117975.1 Parotocinclus spilosoma | reverse complement strand
CTCACTACGCGCTGCAGGGACTTGCGATCCGAGACGGTGCAGTTCCCAAACCAGGCAGTGATGCAGCTGCTCAGGACACTCTCGATGGTTCCTCTGTAGAAAGTGTTGAGGATGGGAGGTGGGAGATGTGCTTTCCTCAGCCTTTGCAGGAAGTAGAGACGCTGCTGGGTTCTCTTGGTTATGGTGCTGGTGTTGAGGAACCAGGTGAGATCCTCTGCCAGGTGAACTCCAAGGAACTCGGTGCTCTTGAAGATCTCCACAGCAGAACCGTCGATGTTTAGTGGAGAGTGATCTCACCTTGTCTTTCTGAAGTCAACAACCATCTCCTTAGTCTTGTCTACGTTCAGAGACAGGTTGTTGGTTCCACACCAGTCCGCTGCGAGCTACTGCTGCGCTGCCATCTTGGATTCAAGTAGGTCCCGGGTTCAGTTCAATCCCTGGGTCCTTTCTGTGTGGAGTCTGCATGTCCTCCCCATGTCTGGATGAGTTTACTCCGGTTTCCTCCCACAGTCTGGTTAATTGGTGTCTCTAAATTGCCATTGAATTGTGTGCATGTCTTTGACGACAAGCGATGCAACATATCGGTCAAAGTATTCCCTCATCGCGTCTCCGTGGGTATGAGCGGACCGCACATCAAGTAGGACTTGAACCGTGAGGAAAGAAGAAGAGAGAGTTCCATGATAACTCTTGTACACCATTAAATACCTAACCCCAAAGCACTGGAACTTGAACCCAGGTCACTACTGAAGTGCCACCCTGAGCACCCAGGAAGGCTATATGTAAATGCAAATGGATAGGTATGGACCAAATGACAATAACATATTACAACGTATTCATTTCTGGGACATTTATAAAATCATTAATAAGAAGCCAAATTTTGCCTCTAGACATGTTTTGTCCTGAACGGTTTGAACAGTTATTTGAGGATTAAGGAGGTTGAGGTCTACTCCAAATCTGCTCAGTAGTACTTCTACTAGGTCCAGTGATATTAGAGTTTGGTCATGGAAGATTTATCCTGATATTCATGAAAATAGTGTTCCATAAATCAAGAAAACTTATTTCTGGAATATGTAGAAAAATTGCTGGGTCTGTACATTTTTGTCTCTTATGTATAAAACCATCAAAAGTCACAAACTTTACATACCTCAACTTTCATTAATGTTTTTTTTCTGAAAGAATTTGTATACTATGTCATTGCTTTGTAAAATGTCTGCCTCTTCTCAAACACTGGAACATTTTTTTCATTTGATACGTAAACAGCTTCCACTGCAGATTTATGAACCAGAAATGAGCGTTTTGAAAAACAGCTGATCAAAGCCTTCTTATGAGCCCATTCTATTACATCCAATTAATGTACAACATCTTTTTCAAATTGTGCCTGAACTCACAAAGCTATAATAAAAAGGCATGTTCCAATTTCCGCTCGGCTTGAGTAGCTTCAAAGCAGGAGTGAGGCTGAAAAGGGAGAAAAGGCAAAGTGCCGGGTGCATGATCACAGCTGACTCAATCAAAGCTCAAGCCATTTATTATTGGAAAGGGCATTTAGATGTCTATGTGTGTGTCTAATACGGTACTGTAATTTGTCAGACTGCCTAAGGACTGACATTTCCAAGACATTTTCACTCAAAACATCTATATTTTCGGTGTCAAAAATCAGTAAGGAATACATGAAAAAAAGGAAGGAGGAAGTGCACCGACCTGTAACAAATATACTTTAGTGAAGCAAGATTTAGGTTTGGCAGATAATGTTGATTTTCTGGGGTCAATGGAAGACAAAACTGATCCATAATGTGCTTTGCATGTATTTCTTTGCGAAGGCCATCACGCATCATGACGGCAATAGTGCAGTCATGGTGTTTCCTTTGTTTACACTTTCAGGGCAGTCTCTAAGAAGTTTTGTTATTCACCCAGATGTATTTGTGCAACACTACAATCAGTGACTGTTATAAGGGTCCTTCATAGGCTCTCTTACTTTCTATCTCATCTATGTTGGAAGATTCGGGGGGTGGGGGGTGGGGGGGGAGATGCCACGTTGCCAGCGTTTCATCATTTGAGTGAAAATGAAGGACCTTTCCCCTGCTCTGTGGGGTTTCTAATAAAAAGCGTCTGATTTAAAATCGTCTTCATTTGAAACCAATGATCACACTGGAGCAACACTGCTGCACTTCTGTACATGAATGCATAATAAAAGTTCTGTTAAGAAAGATGCACCAGGAGAGCAGTGCATGTTTGCATACACAGTGACCTGGGTTTGAATCCTAAGTGTGCCTGAAGGACGAGTCCGATATCAAACAGACATATCTGACTGTGTCTGAGGATGATCCGGTACCAGTTCCAGTACCACACACTTAGATGTTCTTCCAGCTCAGCATCACTCTACTGGTCTTCATCAACAAAACCCAGTCCCGCCAGAGTGCAGTAACTCCCTCCATCGTTTGGGCATTAGGAGTCGATGTGCTTCTAAGGATTTCCCACTGAGGACTCATTTTATAATCTAATTTGTTTTATAATTTAGTTTATTTATTTTATTACTAATTTAAATTTTATTATTGATTTGTTATTGATTAAAATTGTTATTTACCTCATTTTGCTAAAAATGAATACACTTTTAAGTATTTATTTAATTAACATCTAGGCCCCCCATGGAGGACGGGTCCCTGTTGAGTCTTGGTCCTCCCAAGGTTTATTCCTACTACTTTCAGAGAGTTTTTCCTTTCCACTGTCACTCTAGGCTTTCTCAATTTAGAATAGGCCAATAAGATAATAATAAGATAATATAAGATAAGAATAAGATAATATAAGATTGTATAGCTGCTTTGAGACAAAGCTCCATTGTAAACAGTGCTATATAAATTAATTGAATTGAACTGAAAAGTGTTCATCCCTCAGCGCTACAACAGTGACCCATGCTGCACATGTGATAGATTGGTGGCGAACCACCCCCCAAAACAAACAAACACACACACACACAAAACCCTGGCTAGGATGTGCAGGGCTAAAAAAAAGTTAGCTTTATCTACCTTAATTTCAGCATTAGAAAACATGACAACGCAATAATCTCATAGTGAAAACTAAAACACATTGTGCATTGCTTTGGTTAGCTGGCTTTATTTTAAAAAGTGTCAGATTAGATGTTGATTAGAACTAGACACAACATACTGTGCACTGTAGTAGACATAACAGTAGATGCGTCTGACAGGAACCCTACACACATCAGGTATTTCAGTTTCAATCAGATCAGTTTCAATCCTTTTATTCCTCAGGATCAATCCCATCACAATGCATTAAAAAATAAATCTGACAGGTGTGAACTTAATATGGATTTTTACTCTTTCTAATACAATAGATATACACATTTTTAGAGCCATAATAGTTATTCTAGGCAAGAGCAAATGATAGTATTTCCCTGTAGTACCTTTAATGAATGATTTAATAACAGCTTATACTGTAGATAATTTATGAAAGGATTCTGCTCTTAAAATTCTTTCTAGATATGTGTTGTCCTGTACAGGACGTCTGGATTTCTTGTAAGAATAAACCAACAATTATAAAGTAGTGACTAATAATTACCAATAAAGGATTATTAAAAGTATCAATAGCATAATAACATGCAAGACCCCAAAGTTTTTTAGAAAATGATACTAAAATATCCTATCCTAATGATATATGAAAGTACACTTACATTTACGGCATTTAGCAGACGCCCTTATCCAGAGCGACTTACAATCAAAGGAATAGTGTGTTGAGGGCCTTGCTTAAGGACCTAACTGTGGCAGCTTGGCAGATGTGTATTTGAACCCTGGACCATCAGGTCCACATTCCTTAACGTCTAGGCTACTAGAGTCCCAAAGTAGGGATCAATAGTACTATTAAGCAAACAAATCTCCACTTTATAGTAAAGGAACCCCAACATGTACATACTCCTATTTCTTCCCAGTAGGGTAAAATAGTTATTGTTTTGTGGAATGGAAGAAATTTTCAGAGGACGTCACACTGAGCAGTTTTTATAAAATAGCATAATTGGAATACCTCATTTTGAAGATTTTTAGCGGCACACGTTTCGCATCGAGCACTGCTCAGAATTTGTTGCTAAGAAATCCAAAGCAGGGCAATTTAAAGCCTGCATTATTACTTTTTACACCTCTCTTCAGCTGTCAAACACATTGGAAAAAGATTCAATGGTGAGAAACGCAAGCCAAAATGATCCTCTCCTTTAAGACCTGCCGGAGATTAAACATTCAGGATGAAAGACGGCACACCTGCATCATGTAATGACATTTCTTCTGATACGCGATGACAAATCGCTTGTCAATTCCACCACACAGGAGACAAAGCATTGGCTTTATGATTTGACAGCCAATGAGAAGTGCTGCTTCTGTTTCACAATCTGGCAAAACGATTTAACAGTAGTTAATCAGTATTATGTCTTATTATAGCTCTCAACACATCACATCACACAACATTATTAATAGTCATCGTAAGTGATGTGTGATGTGTACGTCCTGATTACTCGTGCCAAATGTGTATTAGCACCAAGTGTGCTGAATAGAGTTGGACCAAAAAGTATTGGAAATCATTTCCTTTTTTCTCCCAGATAATACAGACTTTACACTTTTAAAGTTATTTCTTATTTAAAATATTATTTTGTAAACAATCCCAACCATGATGTTTGACCATGATCATGAACTACACCTCAGGCATCCTTTAGCATGCACCCAAGCACCCAAGTGCTGCCACTGTATATACCTTTTCAATTTTATTATACATAAAAAAATGTAAATGTAAACTCATTGCACATATTAATATATTGTTCAGTCAAATAAATAGTCCATATTAATTCCCTTCCTGGGAACCTTCATGAAATAAATAAGCGGATACATACCTTTTTGAGATTATTGTCATGTTTTGACACAAAAAAATGACCAAGATAAATTTTACGCTATGACAGAGTGACTTCATTGTGCAAAAGGAACGACACAGTCACGTGGGGTAGATCATTCAGAATTAACAGACTGCACCTGGCTGAGATACTGACAGTCAGCATAAACATGTGTTCTTTATAGGAGATACTGCCAGCAAATGGCTTAATTGTTTATCTTTGAAGAAGAAAGAAAAATGGAGACACAAATAAATATTATTGTATATAAAAAATATAAAAGACAATAAATCACAAATTCTGAGACAGATCAGACTGAAAGGAAAGAAATAACAAAGTTAGTTTACAGCAGTAGCAAGATGTTTACCTGTCAGTATGGATTTACAAATAATTAAGGCATCCCTGAAGGCAAAGGGGGTCCAACCCTGTACTAGCAGTATTTAACGACCTAAAAGTATTTGAACTATATTAAATAATTAAAAGGTAAGGTCCTGTTTCTCTTAGGATTCCATAAAAAACTGGTTTCACCACTCGGACAAACCAACATCCTACAGTAACACAATATCTGTGTCTAATATCTAATTTAATTCAACTTAAATTACTTTTAGTTTCAATTCAATTTTAATGTTGATTTTAACCACATAATACAGGAATGGACAGTTGATATATGGAGAACATAAGATATGTGCAATGCAGTGTTCCTAATGAACTAAATAACTAGTGAACATTTAGGCAGCTTTATAAACCGTGAGTTTTTCTTGTTCTCTTGATTCCATTACCAGAGGGTTGTTGTTGGCCATGTACAAAGTCTCATCAGCATTTTAATGACAGGACCGGATTTTTGAAAAGCCACACCGTCAGACGTATACAGAGATTTCAGTTGTGGTCTCAGCACACATCCCTGTGGAACTCCTGGATTCCTGGAGTGATGTTGGAGCTCATCTCCAGCAACAATGCTATTCTTGTATTTTCCTTTTTCTTTCATGTGAATGGGGACTACAGCAGAGAATATGTCATCTGAAATTTCTTTGATAAGCAAAATGCAATCAGTTCAAGTGCCTGAAGCAAATCACGTCCTCACCAAGGTTCTTGCAGATGATGAAAGTGTCAGGTGTCAGGTATTAGCATGTTACATTTTTATACCTGCGTACAGAAATAACGTGTTTTTTTCGACAAGGACAGTAGATAATGAGGTATATATTTGTAAACACCTTAAGCTAATGTTCTTTCAATTGTCATTGTCTGCATCCCACTGTATGAGCTCTCAAGTTTTTAAAAGCAGTATGCGTTCATCACCCAAGCACTTGAGTCAAAGCTTTTTGTAGGTAATCATGGACCTCATGAATCTGAAAAGCAATTTTAGTGCATGCCGCGTTATCATCACCTCTTTAAACTCCCACTTAAGCACCCACCCCTGCTATCAGAAGCATCCGCTTTATAGGAACTGCTCTAGGTGTTCTAGTGAATAGCTCTGTTGTGTTAGCTTGTATGTATGACATAGAATTTACAAGATAAAAAGCCTTAATGCATAAGAGTTTCTCTATGACATCTTAATAGACGTGACAGCAGCTCTCATTATTTTGTTATGGTATCAAGTGTTGTTACTGATGAAATTACATATGATAAACAGAATTAAGCAAGAGAAGGCCTGAGGTAGGTCTTGTTAGAATAAGCCAACAATTATAAAGCAATTACTAATAATTACCCATAAAAGACGCTTAATATATCAATAGCTTTGGATACAATAAATCAAAAGAGGACAATACATTACTGATTTGGTGAATAAAAGTGGCCCGGTGGTCTGGTATGCTAGATCACGACCGCAGGGACCCTGGATCAAAACCTTCTGGCCTGATTGACTGTGTCTAAGGCAGTGGAGGATGGTCAAGGGATTCATTCACAACTGGGCTTATCAGCATCTCCTACCCTGGCCTGAGCTCTACTGGAGTCTGTTTTCTCTGGGGATGGTAATTGAATGACCATTATAACAACCAGGAAAAATGGGGTTCAAACATGAAAAATGTAACAAAGAAAAAAAATACAAATACAAAGTAAAAAATACCTCCATTCAAGTCCTAGCACATCCTTTTGGGTAAATTGAAGATTTGAGAAAGAAACCTGATTTGCCCTGCAGCCTGAACATCGCCTACGTGCTTCTCAAGATCTGTATAACAACAAGACACAAGTAATCAGAGTTATTGTATTCAAAATCCCCAGCGGTGGAGATAAATCTGATTGGATCTTATTGGAGTGTTCAACATTTAATCACATGGTAACAGAGAGCATGAGCTTCCATATGTTTCAAGCCATCAGATTCAAACAGATATCAAATGGAATTCAAATGTATGCATATTCACTGCTCACAGTAATTAGAGAATATTAGTTTATGAATATTGCATTTTGAAGTATTCCCTAATTTTTGGGAGTAGTATATTTTAGTGGAAAGGGTTTTCATGAATAATTGGAGTACTGTATATTGGACTATCGACAATGATGGGATTGTTTTTGCCTAATCACATTACCAGACCTGATCCAATAAAGAAAAAAGCTGGCAAACAGTACAGCAGGTTTTTTTGGCAGATTTTTTTTTGTGGTCCATTACCATAAATGATTCACAAAACCCCTACTGGAAGGGGAAGGGCTATTTGCTGGGCTGTGGTGGTGGAAGGTAGAATATTTTTAGTTTGTGGTCTAAATGACATATTTCTCAATTATGACAACATTAATTCATTTAAAATAAAATAAAACATTTTAACAACATTTCTTTAGTCAGACCACTTGTGTAGGTGGCCCTGGGTGTGATGAACCTCTTTCTAACACTGCCAAACACACCCCACCTGATCTGGCTGAATGGCACGGTCATGACTCTAGCCTGGGTGGAGGCTAGTATCTTAGAACACAATTATGTCTGAGCTTTGGCATCACTTTTTCATTAATTAATCAAAATTCTCAGGTTTCTTTCTTTATTTTTATATCATTTGCTATTAACATGAATTAAACTACTTAGAGAACATTGGTTAATTCCACTTATGCAAAGAAAAATTGTCAAATGTGATGCAGCAATCAAATATGTTAACTCACCAGATTGGGGACCCCGGTTCAGGCCCTGACTGGCTCTTTTCTAGTAGACACCAAAATGGTGATCACAAAGAAGGGACTATTTCTAATCAACTGAATTCTTTTTCTGTCTAGTTTTCTCTTTTTTCTATTTTCTTTTCAGTTTTCAATTTTCTCTTAAGATCTGTTTTTCATTTTCAGGCTTGTCATTCAAATACACACTGACAAACAGTCCCTTGACATAACAAAACTGTCTGCTACTCTACAACAGTACATAGCAAGCTATGTTCCTTTGCTTAGACATATTGTCCATACCTGCTCATCTCTGTCACCCCAGCCAGTAACAGATGGGAGGCCAATGGGACTGTCAACCCCTCTTCTGCAATGAATTAGTGACCCAGGGCAGAGCCTGCACTGTGTGTTCTCTGGGGATAAGCACCAGAACCCTAAAAAAAAGGTAAAACAGGACCATAAAAGGAAAACAATAACACATCAGAATTACCTTTGTTAAAAGCCTTTTTATAAAGTATATTTTCTGTCCACTAGATGTGAGCCTTCTGCAACTAAGCAGGTGATGGAGCCAAAAAGCTGGTCTTCAACAGACCAGCTATTATCAGCTCTGAAACATCTGTCCAGTCTACTTCACCCTAAAATGAGGCATGAAACATGTTCTCATGATTTAAAATTACCTATTTGCATGCAGCTGTTTCCCAAATGTTGAAAATGGGACAGACAGATCAAAAGAGAGAACCTTAAATAATGTGATATTTTTTTTTCATACGAGGCATGGGACTGATAAATTTACATCTGATTACCACTGCAATGTGTCAGGAGCTTCATTTTCCATTCTTTCATAACAGATGGTGAGGTGTAGCTCTGAAACATCATCTACACGCCAATGCAGAGTCTTGGGAGGTCACTGAGACGATACAAGATCAGAAATTCTCTTTCCTGTTAGTTGGCATTCAGATGTCAAGTCAATAGGGGGAATAATTATGATGCAGTGTTGTGCTAAATATTGCACCAGGCGGGGAGAAATGGATTCCATGGTACAGACTGGTAGCTGGGAGTGCAAACACTAAAACATTCGCAGGAGATTCATGAAGCTAATGAAGACATTCTTATCTAGTCTTTCAGTAAAGTAATCGCAGAACAGTTATGACTCTGTAGAAGTGAGTACCCTGAAAACACCAACATCACATCGTACAGTGTTCATCATCATCTTTCACTTGCTTCTTCTTGTGAGAGTCACAATGATGTTCAATCAGAAAAAAGGTAAAATAAATAAAAGAATTAATAGAAGTAAAGAAGTGATCTCCAGTTTAAATATGAACAGATCTACAGAAAGCTCTAGAACTTGCTGAAGTCTTTGTTTGTGTGTCCAATAAAACATGGAGCAAGTATGATGACCACAAGAACCACATTGCTTTTGGAACCCTCTCTATACTTCATATCCTCAAGACTGGTGAATTTCTACTGAACGTCTCTGTGGCTCAGTGTCTTGTTATCTTTAATGGCAACCAAAGCCTCATGTTTTATTACTTACATGTACGCTGATCCTCCAAAACATTGAAACCATATAAATGTCTTTACTATTTATGTCAATTTTATCAGCTCCATCTCCTATATACATTACTGTTCAAAAGTCTTAGGCCACTATTATATGATGGCATGATCATATATTATTATTTCTCAGTCTCTTCAGCAAAGTGCAACTATAAAACACCTTCTGAAAGCTGCATGGGCAAGTATTTAGAATGATCTCCCCTTACATTTATGTCATTTACCAGACGCTCTTATCCAGAGCGACTTACAGTTAATACAGTCTTACAATTTAAGCAATTGTGGGTTAAGGGCCTTGCTCAGGGACCCAACTGTGGCAGAGGTGGGATTTGAACACTAGATTTTCTGGTTCATAGTCCAGTATCTTAACCACTAGGCTACCACAGTCCCTTACATGATCAATAGCTGCTACAGACTCATTCAGATTCAGATTCAGAAAACTTTATTTATCCCCTAGGGGCAATAGATATAAAAGACTAAATAAAGACTGAAGAAGCTTGAACAGGAATCTCTTTTCGAAAGAATAACGGTCAAGAAACCACTATTTTTGGAATGTATCCAACTATTTTTGCCTTCCAATGTAATCCTAAAGCAGTCACTTGAAATCCTTTTATTGTTTCATTCCTTGTTGCTATGTTTACGGATTTGTCAACAACTAAACTGGATTTTAGTCGCATGATGTTTTACAGATTTTTCCAATTCATCTTACTAATAAGAAAGACTGATCAAGCAAGATTTTTTTGTTGCATATGGCTCTATTAGTTAAATTTCAAACTTTACCTTTGAATTATTAATCAGTGTCTGTTAGCATGACTTTAACAAACTTCATTTATGATCAAAGGAATTAAAAGATTTTTAAAAAATGACTGAAGATTTAGAAGGGTGTGTGCAGGAAGACTGGGCCTAACTGGCAATGCACACAACCAACCCTAGACAGGGCGCCAGTACATGACATGGCAAATACACACACTCACTCACACATAGGGATACTTAAGAGACACCAAATGACCTAATGCATGTCTTTGGAATGTAGGAGAATAACAGGAAAACTAATGCAGATAAGGGGAGAACATGCAAACTCCACATAAATAAACACCAGGTCTGGACTCAAACCAGAGATCACTAAACAGTGTGGAAATGTGTTAATGCCCAAACGAATAAAAAGTATGCTTCAAAACAATTAACGATGAGTACATGTACAAAATAAGGGTGTCTTATAAATCACTTTGGCAGGTCCTGCTTGCTCTTACACATCCACATAGGGATTTCTTAGCATTGATATTATTTTTATCGATAATAAGTTGCATTGTCAGAGTGCACTTCTAATATCCAAGGTCGCTTTACTTTAAGACATGAGGAGTGAGAGCACTTAGGACAGCACATTTTGTATGCATGGTATAAATCTGAACTTGAACTAATTCTGCAAATATAGGTAAAAGCAAGCAGTACGTAAGTGGACTTTACATTTAATATGCATTTAATGTTTAAGCCAGTCAGAAGCATCACATGGCCAGCAGATGGTCCTGTTGGATGGAGATTAAATGCCATGGCAGATGTCTGACATCTTCAGAAGTCCCTTGTAAATTCCTTTTAACTTAACTTTGGACGTACATCTGCATGTTCCTGCCTCACCTGAATATAAACTGATAAATTAATTAATACATTTTCAGAAGTTAGTGTCTCAAGAAGCTGGTGACTCAAGTCTGGATAAAGGTCAGGGTAGGTTTTAAGTAAGGCTAAGGACAATGGGGGGACATAACATGGGATTATGACTGGAAAGCCTTAGTTTAAAAACAGTAAGCAAATGCTCCAGGTTGTGTCAGTACACCAGAGAAAGGACAGCAATGATGCCAGAAGACAGTAAAAAATATAAAAGGAATAAAATCCTGTAATCAGAAGACAGAACAGGAGGTTTGGATTAAGAGTCAGCAGCGAATCAGCAGGATGGCAAAAATTTAGACACTTGATTTGCAGCACAGCGCTGGTTAGAAATACTGCAGTGCTACTACGTACTAAGAAGATTATACATCCTAAAAGGAATAAAGCAGTCCAAGATGTGTTAGTATAGGAATATAATCAATGCCTGTATGGTCTAATGACTCAAACTGCTCCAAACACACATTCCTTTTGTAAAGCACAGTACTGAATAATTTAAATGATGCAAAACATCTTCAGTTCACCTTTGGTCTTTCTCATTTGCGCTGTCCAATGGAATGGAATTGTGACTGGAATTCTCCTGGTGAGATGGAACTATACACAGCAGCCCAAATCCCAGAGAACGTATCCCAGACGTCAAGTGTCCTGAACCTTTGGGGGTCACTACCCTGGGAGCAAGTGCTTTACCCACTGAGAAAATCTGACGCTGTGTTAAGTTCAGGTGGATGATTTCCTGGAACAGAAGATTCAGGCTGTGCTTCACAGGGTGCCTCTGGATATGTGTTTCCTGGAAGTTTCTGCAACTGAGTCTTCCTTGTGATTGGGGCTGGGCCTGTGCTTTATGATGACTCTCGACCCCTCAGTTGAGCAATAAAGTATAAATATATTTTCATTTATTAAAATTGCCCACCAAAGCTAAATAGAATGTGTACAAACTCAAGATCACAAATGGGCATTAATAATTAGCTACTGTGCTGTTAATTAGTCATGAATTGCCTATAACTAATATATTAGTTGACAGATGATTACCTGACATTAATAAACCAAACTGGTTTTCAAATATGGTTAATTAACTTATTTACTAAATACCTATTAGTTATTACTCTTTTAATGAACTGACCTTTATATTTTCCTTTATACAGAAGTAACATGGCAACCTAATTGTTAGCTCTTGAAAAATGTAATAACCATGAAAACTATTCAGTAAATCATCTCTTCGGTAATTATTATGTACAATATCAGTGTGCTTAGTAATTAACTTTGTATTCATAAGGAGCTTAGTCATTGTCAGGTCATTTATTTTGTTATATGTAATTAATAAGTAAATTTAATGTGAACTAAAAAGTGTGACCAGTACAAATTATGGCTTTTTCTTCCAGAATGACTGTACGACTGTATTGCATTTATTTTAAATATTCACTGGATATCTAATCAGCAGTTAAAGTACTTCAAGCTTTTTAAACTACATTGTAATTGTAAAACCTACTATTGTTAGGTAAATGGACCAAAAACGAAGCAAGGTGGCTTTTTAGAGGGTGTGTTACGATATCTTACAAAAGGATTTAGCAAAGATTTGTTAAAACGTGCTCTTGATTGGTAACCAATCAGTCATTCCATTGGAGCCTCTTAAGAGGATTGTGATGGGAATATTGCCATAATAATCACACCTACAGAAAGACTGAGCTGTGTTGGTTCTAGGGGGTCAGTGTGCCCTTGCTCTGTGACAGTAAGCTCACCCCCCACTCCTACTCCCAAAAAGAGAAATGTAAAAAACACTGAATACAGTTTTATTTAGAATACAGTTAATTACATTTAGCAGACACCCTTATCCAGAGACTTACAACTCATACAGTTTTACAATTCAAGCCATTGTGGGTTAAGGACCTTGCTTAAGGACCCAACTATGGCAGCTTGGCAGGATTTGAACCCCCGACCATCGAGTCCAGAGTCCAGTGCCTTAACCGCTAGGCTACCACAGTCTCCACAGTCCTTACCACAGTTGACAAAAGCTAAATACCTTTCTGTGTGGAGTCTGAATGTCCTCTACGTGTCTGCGTGTGTTTACTCCGGGTACTTCCAGTTTCCAAAGATATGCATGTTAGGTTAATTTGTGT
>JAVSBV010180451.1:0-13266 GCA_033117975.1 Parotocinclus spilosoma | reverse complement strand
GTCCTCTTTTGTGGGGTGCTCGCCTCGTTACCCTATCGCAGAGTGAGCCGGCCTCCGACCGAACCTTAGTAAGCCAACTTGTCCATGCCCACACCACGCTTAGAACTACATTACAACGTTTAACAAACCACCTAAGGGTCAGTGAAACCTGTTACTGTTCATTTTGTGTCCTTATAAACATTATCTGAATAAAGTTTATCAAGCTTTGTGCCAATTGACAGAATCCATAGTTATGAAGACAGGTGTGTACAGTTTAACGACCATCCAATCTACATCCATTTCCATTAAAACTGTTAAAACTGTCTTCATATAAATAATATAACACTTTGATTAGGTTTGCTTTGCTTTTTAGTATAGTTTAGTATACTAAGTTTAGTTTAGTATAAATTTTTAGCTATGACTTGTTTTGAATATTTACCCATTTCCCTTGGTTTGCATGTTTCATTAAAGTTACCTTTAATGTGACCTTTTGAGGAATTAAATCACCATCACAGCTTCCTGATCCAGACTCATTTTTTATTCTGAATCAGTTTAGTTTGGCCAAAAATTGACAGGAACCTAGCAGGAGGGTTAAAAGAGACAAACAGGACTGATGATAATGGCTAAAATAATGATGTTGCCTATTTGCCTCAATCTTAAAAACAAAAAAATATATAATACAGTAAGTTACTGTCACATTAGGTAATTAAAATATATTTAACATAAGAAGTATGGGTGATACGCTAAAAATATTACGTCCCAATATTTTTACAGGGTGAGTCAAACATCACAGGAGACCTTTTTATTTCAGAAACCAAGGGGAAAATGATATATCTGAAAACCCTAGCAAGGTATGGTTGAGGGGGCCTATCTTTTAGGCTATGTCTGAAACATGGCCACCACCTTGAAAGTCGCCATATTGGATCAAGGGTAAGGTTTCCAATGGGAAGGTGGTCATGGTCAAGATATCGACTCAGTAATCGATTGCTGCATTCAGACTTCCAATATCTACTGTGGTTCAAAAGTTATAAACACAGAAATTTCAAAATTATTGATGTTCATCACAGGTAACTGAAGATGGAATTGATGATTCTGATGTCTGGGGAAAGCAGCTGTTGTATAATAGTAACAGACACCCAGAAGTATCCCAAATTTCACTGTTTTTCAAACTGTTATATCCCTTACAGCCAAATCCAGAAAAACCAGGACTATGATCTGAAGAACCGCTACTGACGAAGAAACCTCAACAATGGTCATGCCAGCCTTTGCGGGAAGTCCACAGCATGTCCTGTGACTTTTGACTCCCTCTGTAGATGTTACACTGTAATAGAATCAGCAGTTACAGATTCTTAAAAATTACTATTCAAATATTATCCCATACTTAATTAAACAATTTTTATTCAAAATGTGCTTCACTTCATCCAATTAAACAGACTAATTACTCTTAATAATGCACCCATTCCGTATATGTATATGGTAAACAATCCTGATATGAGAGCTGTAATTATTTGATCACATCTTGTAAATGAGGGGTTAGTGTGTGTGTACCCAAGGGCCCTGAGCAGACATGGAGATAAAGATACAAGAGATACTGGAGAACTAAACCGGTTTATGGGGCAGCAAGGGTCTGTCCATTAGCTTCAGGAGCCTCAATGTCTGTTGGCAACCCCACTTTTAAATTTGGCTTTAACCCAGATCAGTGTCCCCCAGAATCTCCTCAAACGCCTGATTAAGTATTGCTCTCGACGCTGCAAAAGTCAACAGGGCCGCTATCAGATCCATCAGGAATGTGTTGAAGCATCTCTCCTGTCTGCTTAGCTCTCATCATAACAGACTGTTCTCACATATCCTGGAGCAAACAAGGCAACTCCCAGTCGTTTGGCACAGCATCATAAAACTGTTCCCAAATAAAAAACAATATAAGATACAGGTGCCACCAACAGACAACAACAACTGTGAGTTTTATTGGAGGACCACCTCCTTATCTTTGCTCATGATATGCAAGTTATCAAAAACCTCCATTATGATGCACTGGCTACATTTCTACTACGACCCCTGCTCTGTATGGTAACAGTGAATATTAATCACCAAAGGTCGTATTCTTTGTGTTATTTGGGGTAAAGAAATTCTAAGATAAATCTTATAGTCGTTGGCATTTCCCTCTCAATGTTACAGGAGCATTTAAACCAAAGCATCTTAACCCCTACTTTTACATTTACATTTATGACATGACTTGTAAAGTGTTCTTGGAAACTAGAAAGGCAATATATAAATACAAGTTATCATTATTATTATTATTATTATTATAACTTAGCAGATTCCCTTATCCAGAGCTTATAGCTGATACAATTCAAGCAATGGATTGAATGAACCCAACTGTGACAGGTTAGCAGAGGTGGGATTTGAACCCTGGATTTGAACCATCAGGACCTGAGTCCAGTACCGTAACCGCTAGGCTACCACAGCATTGCAAGAGGAGAAAAGCAGAGGAGAAAACAGACGGAAGACAACGAGACAGAATAAATGTTCTCCAAACACTGAATAACAGTGAGTTAAGCAAACACTCTTAATTAGATCATGCATGAATGAGGTTTGTGGTTTACATTTCATTTACATTTCCAGCATTTAGCAGACACCCTAATCCAGAGCGACTTACAACTGATACAGTCTTACAATCCAAGCAATTGTGGGTTAAGGGTCTTGCTTAAGGACCCAACTGTGGTAGCTTGGCAGAGGTAGGATTTGAATCCAGGACCTTCAGGTCCAGAGTCCAGTGCCTTAACCGCTAGGCTACCACGGTCCCGCATGAGTGGACATTCCTGCATGAGTGAATATAGGGTTAAGACGGACACTTTCAAGTCATCCACTACATAAAGAAGACCTGTTATATGTGTATTTATATAATAAGCTTTAGCCACCCAAGAGACGTTTGCCATTTAAAAAACATATTTGAGTTGGGGTTACATTGATGACATTTGAAAAATGAGAACTAGGGATTGTGCAGAAAACTTGTGAGAATTGACGTGCCTTATGTAACCGCTGTATTATTTGAGCAACATTCGGACTAACAATAGAAAATGGAAAAGAAAGGATTTTAATCTTCTTACTCTCTTTTGTAAGTAGTGACACTCTGTTTAACCTCTACCCCAATGGCTGGGAGCTTTACCCCCCCCTACACACACACATACAGACTTACAGTGTTCTAGAGTAACACAAAGCATCATTGTGTGTGATCACTGTAACGCTGGAACAATTAGCAGCCTCTTCTTTCCTTCCAGACTCCTTCACCCCGTCTATCCGAGTATTGTCTACGCTCCCAGATCCCCCCTATATTTCTATCACTGCACTCTCTCTTTCAGTCCCCAGCTGATGAAAGAGGCTCTGCTGGTTCCTCTACGTATTGTTCTCTTTCCTCCGGACTGCCTTTGGCCTCATGTCAAATCCTGTGGGTAGTGGAAACACACACACACACACACACACACACACACACACACACACACACACACCTGCTATATCAATTGTTGCTGTCTAGCAGTGGTGAAAAAGCAGATTAAGTAAGAAGTAAATCTGTAGCTTGTGTTCAATTGAGATAAATAACTAAATATTTGTTTATTCAGTTACTATATAAATTAATCACACATTCTGCACCATTGTGCAAGTGCGGACGCAACTAGTCAAATGTCTTGGTTTTGTTATTTTTTTCTGAGCTCATGTGGATTGTAGCCTCAGTTGCCTGGTCTTGTCTGACAAGAGTGGTACTCAGTATATCTTCTTCTGCTGTAGGCCATCTGCTTCAAGGTTCGATATGTTATGCATACCTCAGTTGTTTGGGCTATTAAGGCCTTTTTATCAACTCGAAACACCATTCTTTACCTCACCACTCTTCTCTTGCTTCTGACATCAACAAGGCCTTGTCACCTAAAGAACTTCCGCTCTTTCCAAAAAAAACTTCTTTCTCTTATTTAGACCATTCTCTGTATAGAGATCCCATTGTGTGTAAGAAAATCCCAGTAGATCAGCAGTTGTATGAAATACTCAGACCAGACCGTCTAGCACAAAGAACCATGCCATGTTTAAAGTCACTTAAAAATGTTTTTTCCTGGTGAGGCTCACAGTGGCAACAGGCTAAGGTCAGTCCAAGTGGGGTCCAGAAATTCCAAAACCAACAATGAAATATAATCCCTCTAGCAGGTCCTGGGTGCCCTGGGGTCTCTGTCTAAAGCCGTGCCTGGAACTAATCCGGGGGAAGCCGATCATGGGGTGGCCTTGTGAGATGTCGAAGAACCTCAACTAGCATTGCTTGATTTGAATGTGCAGCGGCTATGTTATGAGATTTCCCTAGATTAATAAACTGCTCAAATTGTCACAGCAACACTGTGTAAAAACCTCATTTCTGCGGCGTGTACTTCATTTTAATCACACTCAAAGCTCATGGCTATAGGTAAAATTAGCACATTGATTGACCAGTAAACAGAGAGCTTTGTCTTATGATCAAAGTCCTGCCTCACCACCACAGACAGGTGTAATGACTGCAAAATCGCTGTCACTCACCCTATCCATTTGTCAGTCTCTCGCTCTCTTTATCCGTCACTCGTGAACAGGATCCTCATGTGATTGAATTGAATTTTGTTCCTTCTTCTTAAGAAATTGCAAACTGAAAGTCTGGCTCACTAAAAGGACAACATGATTTGCAAATACCAGCAGTGTTACCTATATAATAGACCCCGATCCAGATTTTGGTGCGTCTTGACGTTTTGTCCATAAACATCCCAATCGTAAGTTCAGATAAGACACACCCTTGACGAGCCCAACAACAACTTTAACTTAACAACAGGTATGTTGATACAAATCCTACTACAAAGAGGCCAGATGGCACAGCGCAGTCACACCGCTAACCCATATTCCCTCACTGTTTGTCCCCCATGGAATATGTTAAGGTACATGGTCATATAATTCATCCAAAATCAACAAAGCATGTATAGACTGGATTATCATGCTTCAATGACCCCTGAAAATTGTGCAAGAGAAAAGAGCTGGATCACCGACTAGGTAGAACCCGGATTGTACCTCCTGATCCCTAGGTTCCACTGTCAGAAGGAGCCTCCCATCTCTCTAACACCCTGGTAATATAAGCTTTTCCTGGGAGACTGAGGAGTGTAATTCCGCTATAATTGGAACACGCTTGATGGTCCAGTGTCCACACAAACAACAGTCAGATTTCCTCTCAGTGACTTAGAGTCTCATGGAGGCATTACTCTAATCTATTGGGACAATCTTCTGAAACTGCACGATCCACAGCCTGGGACTTGAGAGTATCCCCAAATCTGCCTGGGGCCATATATCCTTGGGGGACTCTGAATACAGAAGTGAGAACGCCCAATTGAGACATTTGTTACCAGAGTAAGTGTTATGAGTGGATCTACAGTAGCATCTAGTAGCTGGGTCAATGCTCTAGGAGTGGGTCATGGTAAGCCTAATCTTGTGCCTGACCTCTCGACTCAGACCTGTTCACTATGGTCGACTGTATCAAAAGTATTGTACTCTGAGTTACATGTAGTACTGTGCAAATGTTTTAGGACAACATTATTTTATTATTATTTTATTTGTTGTTTTTGCAATGATATAATGATTATCTATAACATATCGTTGACTATTGGACCCCACAATTCCAGACTTGGTTTCTTCTCTCCATAATAACACTGTATTTTCCATTTATCGTTGTCTTTAGCATTTCTTAGCCTTTTCACCCTGTTCCCCTTCTGGTAAAAAATTTGGTGTCTTGGCTGCTACCTTTCCATAAGTCCCTTTCTAAATGAGCTTCTTACAATTGTAGAAGGGTCAAATTGGCATCCTGTTAAAGTTGCCAGCTGAAATTTCATTTTCATTTATGTTATTTAGCATACGCCCTTATCCAGAGTGACTTACAATCATGCAGTCTTACAATCCAAGCAACTGTGGGTTAAGGGCCTTGCTCAGGAACCCAACTGTGGCAGAGGTAGGATTTAAACCCTGGACTTTCTGGTCTATAGTCCAGTATCTTAACCACTAGGCTACCACAGTCCCAATTTCTCAAGTACAAGAGAAGGTCACACTAAATACTTGCCACCGTGATCTTTTGAGATTTTTCTCAGTTCTTAAATAGTGCATTCTTATATCCTGCGGGTTTGTATTGTATTACAGTCAAAAATATACTGCTCACAAAAATCAGGGGGTACTTAAATAAAATATTATACAATGAAAAATAACCTAATTTCTGTGAGCAGTGTAATTATACATGACGATAATGGTAATTAAATCTAATCTAACGGTAGCCTAGGACTTCTGCACAGTATTTTAACTCTGAGGATCATTAAAGCAAACAAGCCCCTTCACCACAACAAGGTCTCAGTCCAAGAAGGAGATGCTTACAACCCATCATGGAAAATGTGCATTAAATAATTCATTACAATAAAAATAGAAACAAATGCGTCATATTGCTGCTGTGCCAAGAGAAGCGCCTCAAGTTTGCTTAGTTGACGTGTCAGTCAGATCCTTTTGATCAAGGACAAATCCTCAATGAAGGAACGTATTGTGGTCCACGAGGAACTAAATTGATTATTTTTACACTGTCTGCAAATAGCAGGGTACATGATCTGAATATCAATAAATTAATTTCCGGGGCAGCATCAGACTTTACTGGAGCATGCGTCCCAGCAGAACATTGCTGTACCACACTAACATTACGATGGTATAAAGTGAGTTTAGACTGTTGCTGACCATGCAACTACAGGCACTACATTTCCCATAATGCCCCAGCATTGTTACCAAATCCTGAGCGACTAATGCATTCAATCAGAGCAAGTTTCTTGCAGTTTTTCCACATGGGGAAATGGACGTGTGCAACGTCAGCCGGGACTGTGGTAGCTTAGCGGTTAAGGTACTGGACTTTGGACCAGAAGGTCCAGGGTTCAAATCCCACCTCTGACAAGCTGCCACAGTTGGGCCCTTGAGCAAGGCCCTTGACCCACAATTGCTTGGATTGTAAGACTGTATAATATGTAAGTTGCTCTGGATAAGGGCGTCTGCTAAATGCTAAAAATGTAAATGAACAGAAACACCCTTGATTTATTATGATAACAAGTGTTAATTATAATGTGATGTTTGTGGAAATTAATTTATTAGGCTTAAAAACTTTACAGCTTTCAAAGTATAATATTAAAATCATCCTAATGTTTGCCCCTTAAATGCGTTAATTACTTAAAAAATGTAATTAATAGTTGACTAAATACTAATAATGATTAGAATGTATTACATTCAATTAAATAATACACAGTCATTACAATTGTAATATTTCAATAATAATAATTACATAACTAATCATTAAATTATTACATTAATTACATGCACAAAAGAAAGTAAAATGACTTAAGCCAAATTTGAGGCTTTTAAGTGTTAAATATTTCAGCAGTAATGCATCTGGTCCAGTTCATTTGTAGTTTCCTGACATCAGAATTGAAATTGTAAACAAATCCTATCATGTTTCATTTCTGTCTAGGTTTTAGTACTGCAGTCCTCTATGGGTTAAGTCGCAAAGCGCAATAAATCAGGCAGGAATACTGTAAGCTTTTCTAAGCAGACCTTACTAGCTTATCCGCTTCTGCCATTTTCTCCAATTATTCTATCAATCATAAATACTCGAACATAAATAATCCGTCTAGTGTTTTGTAGTCGTCCTGGTTCTCACCATTGCACTTGACCAGAATCCTACAGCATGTCCTTATTTAAAGTTGAATAAACAGAACATTTCCCCCCTTCAGCTGCTGCTCCC
Organism: Parotocinclus spilosoma; assembly: GCA_033117975.1. NCBI lineage: Eukaryota > Metazoa > Chordata > Actinopteri > Siluriformes > Loricariidae > Parotocinclus > Parotocinclus spilosoma. The sequence goes on along the minus strand of JAVSBV010180451.1, from coordinate 5,480 downwards.
TCTCCTCTCTCCTGACACAAATGATTCCTGGGCCATGAAGGGCCGTCTAGGCAGGGGGGCTTTGAAACCGTTTCCCTCTTATCTCCTTTCATCATCTAACACCAGGGCGCCTTGAAACCACACAGCCAGTTATTGCTTTTTTCTTTCAGACAGCCCAATGCGGACTGGCCAGGAGCCAATCAGAGGCTTGTTTACATTCTGTGAGTGACAACATCCTGGCGACGGGCCAACCAATCAAATCCCGTTTGGGATGGTGGCACATTTTAAAAAAAAACCTGTCTTTAACCTGGAACTGTCTCCTAAATCAAACACTAAAGCCGTGGTCAGAGTATAAATCAATCACCCATTCAATAGATCTATCAGTGTGTGTGTATTTAAAATACTAACTATGAAGTGTCTGTCTGCTGAAGTTCACAGTAAGGCTGGGTCAGAGAACGATCAATCAGTTATTAACAATTATCAACAATTCAGTTAATCAATTAATTCATTTTGTATTTAGAATATAATAACTGAAACTGAAATATAATAACTAAAGAATGTAGTACAAATACCATATAAACCCATACAATATTATTAATATATAATATTAATGATTTACTGCCGATGTACTACATTTAATCTGTTTATCAATTGTTTAATCAAATTATGTATATAATTTGTACAAGCTTTATCCAGTAACTGAAGTTTTTCTTTACTTAATTTCTGTCATCTTATGCAAATCAAAGTTCTAGTTTACAATACACTCAACAGATAAATTAATTAATGTATTAAACCGTCACTTGTTAATTTAACTTTAATAACAGAAGCATGTATTGTATAGATTAATTCATCTATTATTTTTTATTTGTTTGAAAGTTAAAGCAAATAACTTCGAGTTAGAATGTAGATCAAGCACTCTTAACTTATTTATTTATTTATATTTATTGACGTGGTTTAACTGTAATCATTTAGTTAAGTGAAATATTTTACTTAAATACTACCTTTTTCTTACCTAAAAGATCACACAATTATCTAATCAATCAAATCAATCACTCACACAACCAAGTAATTTCTATAATTGCATTTCTCAAACATAAATTGTTTGATAAAACAAGTAATAAAGCTGCCTTAGAATCTACAGTACATTAATTACTCTACCAATCAGTTATTCAGATAATTGATTGATGTATTCAAAATATAATAACTGTCAAATGTTTTGTATAAAACATTTATTAAAAATGGGACAGAACTGAGATCAAACACCCCCTCCCTCGCTCGTCTTCCATACCCATTTAATCCAATTTGGGGTGGACAGAGCCTAACCGCCAATCCATTGCATGGCGCAGGCCCACACATAACACACATGCACAAACACTGAGACACTTCAGAGATGCCATTTGACCTCACACACGTCTATGAAATGTTCAAATTAACCCACACAGACACAGAGAACGTGCAAAGTCCATACAGATAACAGCTGCCCCAGGAGACCCCTGTGCCATCGCCCTGCCCTTTTTAGATCAACCTGTTAATCAAATAATACATGTATAATAAACCTATCAGTCCTCTTTTAGGCTTAATATTCATAACATAGTTATCAAATATGATTACAATATGAATGGCGCTATTTGAACCGGCACATGAAAATTGTACGTTTTTCATTCACTCATTTATTTTCAATAGTAGCTTGATCCTGGTCAGGTTTGTAAGCCAATCCATATCAGGAGGAAACGGGATTATCGAAGGACATTTGTTCTGTGTGAACGAATATCTTCAGCAGTGATTCTCAACCTGTGGGATTAACGCATATTTGCAATGCACATGCTCCTGGTCCAGTTAATAAAGAGTTAAAAGCACTGCTCCACAGATACATCCTACTGCTCCATAACACAACGATTTGGCTGCTAATATGCAATGTATATCTTCAAACGTGATATATTATAAGAAACCTCACTAACTCACTGCGTTAATACATCATTTAAAATATGAATGCAAGCTATTATGACAAAAGATGGTGTGTATCAGAGTGCAGACTTGCTGTTTATTATCTGTTGTGGGACACGGCATGAACAAAAGAGATGTTTAGGAAACCAGCAAACACTTTATGTTGGAAGCCAGATTGCTTATTTAAGAGGATCAAATAAAGCGATGTTTGCCATCCTGCCAACGTTTTACTCGTGTGAAATTTAGAAAATGTCTAAATCTTGCGACGCTTGTTGGTAGTACCAAATGTGAATTATGTATATGGGTCATTGACACACAATATCTTTAAAGCATGATTTGGAAATCTTTATACAAACGCTAGGAAAAGCATTTTTCTATTTGTAAATACGTAATATATTAATGTTTTTAAATACCTACAATAATACTAATTATACGACACTGATGATCAAGATGGTGCCCTAGAATATTGTGATAAAAATGGCTCTTTTAGCTGCTCCAGTTAGAGGTCTTCACAGCGGGCAGTCCATGTGGTGGAGTTGGCACACGCTTTTGCACTGGATGCCCTTCCTGACGCAACCCACTGAGCCACCAAGACTGTGCTATAGAATATTGCGATATGTTTATTAAATGATTGACTAATTTAATTCATTATAAATCTGTATAGGTGCCCATGAGGAAGGCGCTGTTGGAATGAGAACACAGGTCCCTGTGGTGCCTTCTGTCCAGGTCAGGTACCACACACAGACACGACTGACTGTGTCTAAGGAGGGGAGGAACGTTTGGCGAGATCATCCCCTGGCACAGCAACAGCAATGTTTTCCAGCCCTGCAATGGACTGGTGTTCGATCCAGGGCACAATGCTCTGTGTTCTCCTCACAATCATGACTTAAGAAAGATAAATTACAAATGCTTTTATTTAGTAGTTTATATTATGTATGAATAACTGAATACAGTTTTGTGCTTAAATGTAAAAGAATAAACCTACATTCTAATAATAACTACTTGTTTTCATGGTTTTCTGGTAAACTGGACCTGGTTTGATTGAGATTCTCCAGAAAATGAAAGCTTGGGATGGGATTAACCGTACAGTCGCAGCCGACTCTCGATCACTTGATGGATCATGGATCTCCACACATTTCTGTCCTTCATCGATGTGATCCATGAAGTATTTCGGCGAGATAGTGGAGTAGTTTGCCATTGCTTTCTCCACCCCTCCCCATTTATCCAGGCTTGGGACCGCAGCTGTTTCCAGTTACATACACAATACGCAAGTCAATGACAATTTGAAGACGACAATTAACCTAGCACGCATGTCTTTGGACTGTGGGAGGAAACCGGAGTACCCGGAGGAAACCCTCGTAGACACGGGGAGGACATGCAGACTCCACACAGAAACAACCCAAGCCGCTCCACCCTGGGATTGAATCCGGGACCTTCTGCCCAAATGAAAGCTTAGAAGATATCAATGCGCATCTTATTTTTGTGACTCTGAGTTTATACAAATAACAAAGTCAGAAAATATTTATTAGGCAAGAAAATCAACCGTGTTTACAGCATTTAGCAGACTCTTATCCACAGTGCCTTGCAATTGAGCTAAGCATTTGAGGTTAAGGGTCTTGGTCAAGGGTCCAAACATGTCCCAACATATCACAGTCTTGCTGCAGGTTGTAATAAAGCAAGACGTACACTTTTTACAACACACCCTGACCTGAGACATTGTGCTTGAGCTCAAACTTTTGAGCAGTAGTCAAGAGCTTTAATCACTAAGCTGCTCTGCACTCTGCACACAATTAGAGCCGAACGCTGTTATCCAAATGTAACTTGTTCCGGAAAAATGGTTCTCATAATTAATATTTTAAAGGAATGACTTTATTGTGACTGTACATGGTACCAAAAATATTAATTTGCAAACTTAACAGGGGGAGCCTATTTTCATTAGTTGCAACTAAGTGAACATCAGGAACATCCTTACCTGGTTCCTGTATATTTTAAACCACAGTTCATTTAAATGACCTCAACTTAATGTAGTGGTAAAGGAGACTTAATGATTGGCTTCTGTAACGTGAGCAGGATCTTGTTCATTAATTCTAATTTAATTTAATTCGCTAATTCTAGCACTAAACACTACAATTATAATACATAGTTAAGACCAACAGGAAAGTAAAGGATCTATATCTGATATGTTTCCAAATTGCCATTTGTTCTAAGGGGTTAGTGCTTTGAATAATTGGTTAGAGAATTAAAATATCCAACACATTGTATCCCTCACATTATAGCAAACAATTTGGATAGCTGGGCTTGGCTGCAAATGTGATTTGATTCACTCATTTATTCATTTTCTGTATCTGCTTGCCACCAGTCAGGGGTGTCATCAAGCCACTGGGCAGGTACCCCAGTAAAATGTGGCAATGTCCCACTAAAATAAGGAGGGTAAAAAGTTTATCTCATGCTGAACTGCTGAGGAGAACTACAGCACAATTACAGGACGTGAAACACAATTTTCCTACAAACACTACATTTCCCATAATGCCTCAGCATCTTTCCAAATGCATAAAGGCTGTCAGTCAGAGCCAGTTTCTTTCTGGGTTTTTTTTTCATATAGTAACAGACATCTGCAAATATTTAAAAGAAAGTCCGCCATGCCACAGACCAGGTAATGATAGTTAATAATAGTTTATCGTGATACGTTTAGTTAATGAAATTTAAAAATAAATATTTTATAGAGTAACACCCACTTTAAATCACTTCATATATTTCATCTTTAACAGGGCTATTTTTATTATTTAAATAATATATATATTTATCTATTGCACAGTTGTGCCCCTACTGCAAATGAGAGGGATCCAGCTATGCCCCTCTAAATTCTCTGTGCGCCCCGGTACAACAAACAGTCTATAAATGCCCCTACTTTCACATCAGGGTTGTGAGGGACCGGGGCCAATCTGGGAGCACGCTGTGGAACCCTGTACAGGGCTCCAGTATATGATTTTTATCCTTATATAAATCATATATGTTTAATTTGCACCAATGATTGTACCAATTTTTTACTACTGCTATACTATACTAACTTAAAAATCTCATTAAATCTCAGTAGTGGTGGTTAAGGGCATCTGTTCAATGCATTAAATACTGAATTAAAGTGCTTATGACAAAAGAGACTGAGATGATTTTGGAACATTAGGCTTTCTGGAGATGATCTGGATTGTTGTGTGGTTTCACATAAAATGCTGAGCTACATTTTATTACTAGATAAATATTTCCTTCTGTTTGTATCTCCATGCCAACAGAGGTACAGCTTGAATTTGCCGCTGCTTCAATGTCGTCTGTGTATGTCAGCATTCTATTGGATGCAGAATTGGACCAATCAGAGGCTCTGGTGTGGCTGGGGGAGCAGCACGAGCTTATTAGCATATCGGAAGCGAACCAATGGGAGCGTGTGTTTACTCTGGCCGGGCTTTGAGCTAGAGCCAATGCTGGGAAAGAGAGAGAGAGAGAGAGAGAGAGAGAGAGAGAGAGAGAGTGTGTGTGTGTGTGTGTGTGTGTGTGTGTGTGTGTGT
>JAVSBV010180400.1:0-13267 GCA_033117975.1 Parotocinclus spilosoma | reverse complement strand
GAAAGCTCTAGGGGGAGATACTGACTGAAAATTGGTGGAATAATAAAAAATCGGATGACAATATATATATTATTATATATATATTAATATAATATATAATATATATATATTATACACATAATCACACCAAATTAAACACACCTACTTCCCATTTACAACGGAGACCTAGCCCTAACACTAACGAGCAGGTTAAGGAAGGTGATCCGGTGATAGCGGAATATCCCTTAAAATCACTACAGCCCATTCGGAAAGCAAACCCTCACCAACCATAGTGAGCAACTACAAAATGAAGCTAAGGTAAGGACTAAAGGAACGCACTAGTTCTATGGTAATCATTGTGTATTTGTATTACATGGAATTAAATTGCTCCTTCGCTAGAACCGCATAAAATTCCCATTTATGGGATGGTACAGGACATTGGTCTTGATTTTTAGAAACAGTATGATGGCAATGTGTTTTCTCATGCACTTTTTCTATATTTTCTATTTTTTAACTACAGATTTATAGGTAAATAATAAAGAATACAAAGAACAGCCAAGTGATATCTGTTTGTTTAATGCAGCCCGTACAACGCCAGTCCTAACTTTCACATGTTGCACAAATAATAGGACAAAATGTAAATGCTTTCTCAAAATTACAGTTTTAGAGATGGTTGGTTCCTAAAATGTTTAGTCTAAGGTTTTTCTGTTTTTTCCAAACACGTAATATCCATTTTCTCCATGCCTAAGAAGGAAGAGGAGATTGGCAGTAAAGTAATTTGTGGATCAGAGGACTCCATGGCTAAAAGTGAACAGGCGCTCGTTCTAATTAGTAGGTTCAGCTATTTCAGCCAGATCTGAGCCTAACAGGTACAAAAACTCAAGCGTACTGGCAGCAAAATAAACCACAATTCAGCAACTGTTAACACAATGCTGTCATGGGACGTTACCTTTCCTATAAGCAGTGGTGGATGAAGTACACAAACCATTTACTTGAGCTAAAGTGGAGATACCCAAGGTAAAATCTTACTCCAGTAAAATTCAAATCCTCCCTTTAGAGTACCACTTGAGTAAAAGTACAAAAGTATTTGCCTTAAAATTGACTTAAGTAAAAATCCCATGATTTATTATGTATTTTATAATTTATGTCACAAGGCTCTTACTTAATCCACTCATTCCAGGTAAGATGACTCTAGGGTCACTATTGATTCACCAGTTTTTTTGCAGAATCTCATTAATTAGTCCAACAGGTCAAAACAAGACAAAAACAAACTAATTGATGTGCTTTATTCTATATTATTTTGTTTTCATATGTAAAATTTGTATGCACACATAAGCCAACGAAGATATTTGACTTTGAAATGTAGTGGAGTTCATGTAAATAGTCACCCAAAATGAAAACATTTCTGTAAAATAAAAATTATTGGAGTAAAATAATGAACTACACTGTTACCACCACTGTTTTTTGAGTTTCCAAGAAATGAGCAACAGTGTAGGAAAGAACTTTTCCAGCAGTAATCACCCTTATTGGTAGCTTATATCAATCTGAACTGAGGTCCTGGCCCAGATGAGCAAGGCATTAAATTGAATTAAGAACTTCTGATTTTGGTTCTTAATCCTAAATCTCTTATTAGGAATAGGTTTTTTAATGGGCGCACCAAGCCATGAATTAAACGAACATTGGTGGTCACTACTGTTCTTACTACAGCTGGGTGAATTTACTGAAGGCCAGACTCTATAAAGGTTAATGAATCAGTATGCATCTCTCTCTCCTGCTAAGTGAGTCACCACCTGCATCTGCTCCTGGCTTTCATGGAAACACGCCAATCACCCATTTGCAGGCGTTATTAGATGTGGAGACGTTTGAGCTGTCATGAAATGTTTGCTTCAGACTAGACAAAATCAAAGCGCAGACAAAGTATTGAAGAAACTGCAAAGTGACTTTTACTTTGATATACTGTACTGTGCAAAAGTTTTAGGACACCGTTACATTTGTTGTTTTAGCAGTGGGCTAATGACCATATGTCACATTGTTGATGACTCGATTGATGATTTTGAATTGGTCACTCCATAATTCTCTTTTCCACTGATCTTTATACCAATCTTTTCGAGCTTTATCATATTTTAGCATTTTCACCCTCATCCTCTTTTGGGAATAAAATGGTTTCTTGGCTGCTACACCTTCCAAAAAGACCATTCCTGATCAAGCTGATCAAACTGTAAAAGTGTCAACTGGATAAAGCTCCCAGAAGCTACAATTGCTCCAGTGTAAGAGGAGGTCACACAAAATGACACTAGTCTATTGAATTCTGAATAAAAATGCCCTGTAATTTCTGGGCGTATTATAAAATGAGACTGATAAAATATTTTTTGTTCATTACACCATTGTTATAGGACGCTTAACCACTGTTAAAGTGGTTCTACTTCTTTCTACTAAGCTGGCATCCCTTAAGGTTCAGGCCATGGTCCGTTGCAGTTTTTTTATTTAAATGTAATGATTGCCTAATTGTTTGTCATGGTTTATGGTTTAATATTATCACCCTACCCAGTAAGACTTCAATATTTATACTTTATACTTTATAATATTAAGTGAATTTTAGATTTAACTACCCTCTAAAAAGAGTGCATCTGCTTCAAATTTGCACACAACAGGAAGCCTCTGACAGGAAATTCCTTCTTAGCAGTTCCAAATGCTGCTTCCAAATCCTGGAGGTCTCACTTTGATATGTCTATGATACAAAAAACACTGTGTCTGTTTATGAATGATCACAACGAATTATATAACCCTGAACTGATATACACCGTATGAATGCAGTGTACATATTCAGACACTGAAACGAAATCATTCCTCTTTATATTTCATACACACTCGCATTTAAAAGAACAAATGGACTGCAGGCAGCCTACAAGACATCACCAGTGTCAGTTAGCTCCTCAGGCACCACCGGTTCATCTTTCGTGGTTAGCACTTTAGTGCAAGGCTCAAAAAATGATGGGTGATCAGATGAAATGTGAGGACATTTCTGTCATTACCCTTCCCCTTGTATTCATCTCTTCTTGTTCCCAAAACCGTATCTGATCCAGTTTCGCCCTGCAGAGAAATACCGCAAAAACAGGAGATAAAAGCTTTAGTTTTTGGGCGGTATGCTAGCCAGATCTTATGCCAGAGCGCCCGTCTGTATTCTATACGCAGAACTTCTCTTGGCAATGTCAGAATTTGCATATAATAAATGGCTGCACACAGCGGGTGGCATAGCACCAGACCGAATAATCAGATCAGTTTTCCCAAGATGACCTTTGACTGGATTGAACCATATCACATGCGGGACAGCAGCGACCTTACAAACCCAATTCAATGTATATGTAAACCTTCATTGCCATTGACCTTTTTCCATGCTTGTTGGACCTAGCACCCAAATTTGTCGTCCTAATCCTTATTTATTATGTAATTCACAGTCAAAAAGTTTCTCTGGAGCTTTTGAGCGGACATCATTTTAACCTTAGCGGACATAAAGTTTAAGCAGACTTTAAAGTTTCTGTTTCTACACTAACACTGATACTGCCACATTCCTATTAGTACTAATCCCAGGGTGGAGTGGCCTGGATCCTTTCTGTGTGGAGTCTACATGTCCTCCCCATGTCCATGTGGGTTTAATCCGGGTACTCTGCTTCCCTCGCACAGTCCAAAGACATGCGTGTTAGGCTTTAGTATAGTGTTAGTTTAGCCTATTTATCTTAGATATATATGTAAGATAAGATATTTCAATTATTTATAACAATGACAATCTGATAATGTTGCAGAAATTATTGTGGACGTTATATGTATGTGTTTTGTCTATGATACTTGAGTAAGTTGGCTAGGTCTGTGGTCACATGACTTAAACCAGGGGTGACCCCAGTGACATTTCTACATGTCTTGTTTGCTTAATCCACATGGGGTCACGGGCCAGCCGGTGCCCACCTGGCAACTCTGGGTGCAAGGGCAGGAAAAAACATAGATCGGGTTCCAAGCCATCGTAGGGCAAACACACAATCATGCACACAGTCACACACTAAGGGCAACTTTTAGAAACACCAATTAACCGAACACACTTGTCTTCGGGCTTTAGGAGGAAACCGGAGTACCTGGAGTAAATCCACACAGGCACAGAAAGGACCCAGGCCGCTCCCACTGAACCACGGTCAAAAGATCCCTTGGGCTAGCTTCATTAACAGTCTCTCTATGTATAGTTTGGTATGTTCTCCCTGTGAGTTACTTCCTGATCCTGTAGTTTATTCCTACAACCCAAAAATATTAGTAGAGGACTTGGCTACATTTAATAGCCTGTATGTGTACGTGGCTTATATAAAGCAATATATATTAGTTATTTAATGCCCTGTGATTGTCCAGGATGTGTTTCCTTCTCTGCAGGTTTTCACAGTATAGGCTCTTAGCCCAGTTTGACACTCACTAATATGACCTGCTTAATGAAGATAAAAATACAATAGAAATAAAAATACATAGCTGTGGCAGTAGTATGTAAGGAACCAGTGATTAAAAATATGCTTTTTCCATTACCTATTAAAGAAAGCTTTAACCCTGGACATGATTGTAGAGACACATGAAATGTCACACTGGACATGCAAAATACTTTTTACTTGTCTGTTAATATGAGTAGACAGAAACTGATTACTCTCAGTCTCACTATTACTATCACTCTCACTATTAGAGTGTCACATTCTTCTAAAGAGAGCCAGAGTCAGTGAGGGATCTAGAAACGCATAGCTGAGGAAAGCCTGGTAAACACATTAGAGCCTTTTCTCTAATTCCCTGCCTCTCTCTCTCTCTCTCTCTTTTGCTCTCCTCCATTCCGTCCATTAACAAGCCAAGGTGCTGAAAACTTGCATCTGGTTTCTTTGTGTCCTCTTGTCGCACCCATGCTCAGGCATATGGGGCTGTTTAAGGTGCAGTACTCACCCGAGGCCACTGGTTCACAGGCAAAGGGATAAATTGCAGAACCTAACTCCTAGCCACATGATCGGCTCATGAAGACAGGTTTCCCCGTGGACCGCTTTGCTGACGTGTACTATCCATCTTTCTCCCTCCTCGTTTTTGCAGCTGTGGCTGGACACCTAACGAGATGTAGCTGGAGAGTTTCTCTGCCTTTCTGTGAGAAGTCGTGGTATTTACGTCATCGTCTTCATCGTATCGTTGACCTACCATCCAGTGAAAACAATTCAAATCCCTTTAACCAAATAATGAATAAGTTAAGGTGGTTTGGTGGATTTTTAGTTTTGCTTAAGCTTTTTTTTTCTGTTCAGCCCAGATAATCACTGAGGTTTAGCATTGAGATTGGATAACAGGCTCATAGTTGGTGCATAAGTTTACCAGTTTATGTCACTGGATAATAAGGGAAAGGGTAAACAGATTGGTTATGTTTTTTGCCAGCACACTCATAGAAAAAAATAGCTGATACCAGTGTAATAGTGATGTGCTTTACACCACTCTGGTGGACTAATGGCATTGCTGGAAGAAGTTTCACGAAAGCTTTCTTAAGACAAAACACTAAGAAGTCTTAAGAAAAATTTTAAGAATTTATTATTTGCAGTATTAAAAGGATAGGCGAGGACAAACGCTAGAGTTCATGAGAATGCTCTTAAATGCAGTTCTCGAAAAAACTTCTGAAATATCGTATAGAAAGAAAATAAGAACATTTTGTATGCTATCTAGGCTATTTTTTATTTTTATAGCCTATACAGTGCAAAACACTTTCAGATTTATCTCTCTTATAAGACAATTCCTTCATTGCAATGCTCTTCTGGTTGGTCTTCACAAAAATACAATCAGACCTCTGGAAATGAATCTGAATGCAGCAGCTCATCTGATTTTCAATCTAATCATTGTTTCATGTCACCCCACTGCTGCGTTCACTTCACTGACTCCCTGTAGCTGCCTGCATCAGATTCAAAATCTTGAGGCTTGCCTACAAGGCCAAAAATAGAACAGCACCATCTTACCTAAAGGCTCTAATCAAACCACGCTTTGTACTTCGTAGCCTAAGAGACACAATCTTGGCTTGATTGGATCCTCCACGTCCTGGCACCCAGGTGATGAAATGAACTTCCACTGGAGGTCCGAATGGCTGGCTGGTTTTCTCCAGTTGCAAATAAAAACATCCCCTCTTCACTTAGCACTTAAGTGGAGACTGAAAATGCAACTGCATAATCCCAAAAAAGAACTACCAGAAAGAATAAAAAGCAGTTCTGTATGTCACTCTGCATACAGGAAAATCAATTAGTCCCACAGTGAGGAAATTCACAACTTCCTTTTTGTTATGTAGTTAAATCCTCTCAGATTAACAGCAAAATAGAGGATATACATCCAAACAAGTGTTAAATTTAGATAAAATTCACATTTACCTTGTCAACTCTTACAGCCTAATACAAGCAAGGCTACAAGGAGGTGAAGAGAACAATGTTTTTAAGAATTATTAACACTCATTAGAATTGAAAAAAAAAAATTGCGAAAAATAGAAGTTATTTGAAGCTTTTTCTCAAGAATGAAATTATGAGAAGAAAAAAAAACAATTTAGAAAGATTTTCTTTCATAACTCACTTTCGTGAATCCGTTCTCAGTGTGAGAAGATCTCCTCTGTCTTTGAGCTGCCAAAACCAGTAAAACATCCTAAAACAGATTAAATCATTAAAGCCATATACTGTCTTAAGGACGACCTTCACATGAAAGGTTATTTAGCTAAGAATTATTTTATTATTGAATTTAATTATATTATTTACTTATTTTTACTATTACAACTTAATTATTCAAATAACATCTAGGCCACCCAAGTTGGACCCCAAGCCCAAGACAAACATGAGGATATGATAAGTTTAGGAAAAAATGTAAGAACATAGTATTTAAGAATACGACATGTATTTATAATTGCTTTAAGGTAGTGCAATGATTTTTCTTTCTTTAAACTTTACCTAAGAATGAAGGACACTCGTGTTGACCAGTCCTCAGGCTGACATTTGCATTTGGCAGGCGAGTATGGCAACAGCTCTTCATTATGACACATCGTAATGCCGATGTTTGGCTAAAGAGTTTCCATTGCTCTGTGGTTGATTTGATACGGTGATCCTGCACAGAAACAACAAGAACAGCAAGTTTCAACACCCTCACAAAAAAACAAACCACAACCACTTGACAGTGTGAGAATTAGAACTTAAATGTGTGGGAATAGAAACTGGAATGCGGGACGACTAGATTTATTTTCCACCTCACCGTACCGTACATTGGAGGAAAAGGTGGTCCGTCAATTCAACATGGACAACCGTGCATGTTACAACCATCAGTACAGATGCAGACACACAGCACTGTGTATAGAACAACTTTATCAGACATTTTTGGTGCCATTTTCACTTGCTGAATTGTCTGAATACACACCCACGCAAATACTTTGGCAGGCGCTCCTCAGCACAGCTGGCGTTAGCTGGAGTGTATTGTGCAGAAGGGGGATCGAATGTCCTCGTAGGCTTAATCATTTAATTTCCCCACCCTATCCTGTGAGCCCTTCCCTCCCCCTAGGTCCCCCCACTCCTAATCTATCCAAACAGACTAAGTCCTTACATCTGGGGCGAAAAAGTAAGCGTCTTAATTTTTTACTTACCTTGATCAGTCATGCAGAAGTCAGCTTGGTATGTTTGGCAGAAACACAAATCCTGTATGGTTTCATCCCACCCAGAGAGAGATACACCGGCACTTTAACACCTCATGTACGCAAGACAAGAGAACGAACTTCTAATGTGTTGCCACAAATGATGCACTTACTTCAGATTGACTTTAATGCCTAACTTTGTGTTTCCATTTATACAGACAGTTGTGGTAGTTTTGGAGTCAAAGGAGATGCATCTAAAAGTTCTCCTAAATCTTTCAAGTGGGCCACAAACATCATAGAGGTTCAAACCTGGGACCAAATGCTAGATCAGAGACGTGGATTTCAAATGAAACCCAGTTTTTGTAGATGAGTCTGTGTTTAGTGATTATGTTTACTGTTTACGTCTTGCCCGGTTGCCAAATGGAGAGCCAGTCAAAACATAAATTGTTACATTATGTTATAAACATATATATTCTCTTGGAAAGAGACAGTCCAGACAGCTGATAATTTTAGTCACTAAATCCTGATAGAAATTCAGTGATTTTAAGGGTTTTTTTTTTTATTAAACTACTTACACTTTAAGCATTTTAGAACACCCCATAAAACACTAGGTTGTGGAGCTACCTCACAGGTATTTACTTGGCCAGCCTGATCTGAGTTTGCCGTGGGTCACTTTAAAGTCATTTGGTTTGCCTTGATTAGCTTGGCCCCTTAATATATTCCCCTTATGGGTCCTTGTGAGCTTAGTCTTAGCGGTTAAATTAATTCCATTAATTCCTGTTCTACAATTTTTTTAGCTATTCATGCTCACTGGGTCGACTATACTCTTATCCCACTTACCCCACTTACCTGATATGGTGGCTAGGTAGGTAGTACTTCTGCCTCATAGTAAATTGACCATCCTCACAAAGTCTAAAGGCTTGCATCTTAGGTTAATTGGTGTCTCTAAAATGCCCTTTGTGTGTGATTGCTTGAATGATTATGTAAGTGTATGTGCCCTATGATGGATTGGTACCCCGTCTAGGGTTGTTTGTGCCCCTGGAGCCCTGTGCTGCCAGCTAAGCACCAGCTCTCACCACATCCCTGTCCAGGATTACAACCTGAATAAATGAACCCCAAACTGAGTGAGTGAGTGTGTGTGTGTGTGTGTGTGTGTGTGTGTGTCTGTGTGTGTGTGTGTGTGTGGCCACTAGGAGGCTCTTACCCTCCCTCAACCCCCCCCCCCCAGTCTATTCACTTCCAATCCATGGGGACTGAGCGGGTAGAAAAGCACCAAAATTGCACCACCATCCTAATTCTGGCTTCTACAGTATCTGATTAAACAGACTGATGCTCCTGGCTGGCTCGCCTTCAGATTAGATTAACGCCAGCTTAATGTGCCAGAAATGGGGGAAAAATAGCAGGGGCCTCCATCTGTTGTGGTCAGAGAGTGTGTAGCTCTTTGTGCGATCAGGAATAGTGTTTGCCTTCACACTCTAATGCTCAACAACCATCTTTGAATCACCCATAATAACTGTATTCGCGCTCAGCTGGGGTTTTTATTATCACAGTTCCCATTACCTCTGCATGTATGTCAGACTGTCAATTAGTCTTGGCTCAGCTCCTGGACTTGTTTACTAGTATCATACTGTATCTAAGGTCCAACAGAAAAGGGAAATACTCGTATAAGCTTTTGCCATCTTCCCAGGAAATTGCAAGATTATATGCCAACATCAACACAGCCATATGAGGCTGAGAAACCGATGAGCTTAATAGGCCAAATGACTTTTCTTGCCAGTCAGAGGAACCGGGCCAATCACATATCTGTTTATTAGTCCCGGTGGCACACTCAACAGAGATGCATCTAAAAAGTTCTCCTAAATCTTTCAAGTGGGCCACAAAAATCATAGAGGCTCAAACCTGGGTGCTGTGCTGGAAGGCAAATGCTAGATCAGATATGTGGTTGTAATCTAAGCCCAGTTTTTGTAGATGGGTAGATGTGTTTAGTGATTGCGTTTACTGTTAACATCTTGCCCAATTGCCAAAGGGCGAGCCAGTCAAAATATAAATGGTTCAATTTTCTCATGTTATAAATCCATTAAAAGGAACCGGGCTAATCACACATCAGTTTATTAGTCCACTGTGACTTTATGAGCAGCAATCCAAAAGATTTGATCTCTTGGTTTATCTTCATTTTTTGTGTTCCATTGTGCGGTGTGAGAATCGTGATTTTGTGCATTTCCTGAACAGAGTGGTATGTAGAACCATGAAGCACATATCGAGAATATATGAGAAACTCAAATCAACGACCATTTCAATCAACAACCTATTTCACAGAATGTAATGTGGCAGTTAAATAGTGCAGGTTGTGTAAAACGATTATATGTGACCTGGGTATTTTAGAGACACTGTGAGACAGTGTCGGGATATTTGACGGACATCAACCTAGACAAATCCACATCGACAGGCAAAGGATCTCAGATCCAAGGAATCAATCAAGCAGTCAGACTAAAATGTAAGAGTAGTAGTTTAGGGAATTTGTGATACATGAGAGGCTTGTAACCTGTTTGATATGACAAGACCTTGAGGGAATGGCCAGTTCCTTAAACATTATCCAGGGGCTAAATGAACGCCTGTCAAGTATGTGTCTGCAGAAGTTCACATTTCTGCTGGTGATGATGACCTGTGGTGGTCTGACATGCAGGTTACAATCTGCCACCTCAACTGCCTTTCGTCACTTCATCCAGAGTCTATGCTTTTCGAAAGACCGGGATACACTCTGGAAAGCGTTACGTACATTTCACTAATTCACTCGCACATAAAGGGGTAAAACCCTGAACCCTAGAGCTGTGGGGCACCAACATTATCAGCCACAGTATCCTATTTCCACATTACTGAATACAGAAGACCGTAGGCTCCATCGTGACTCTCCTCTCTGATTACAGGCAGCTGGGATAAACACAAAGAAACAAATGTTTGTGCGCCATCGACTCTGAAAGTCGAGAGGTTCTCAAAATATTTTGAGAGAGCACTACGGCAGCACCGTGACCATGCGAGAATTGTTTGTATTTTGTTTCATCTTGGGAAGGAATTTACTGGTTTGGTCCATATCTGGAAATTAAACAGAGGTGAAGTGATTCGGCGTGGTGGTGCGTGGTGTCTGAGGTAGATGGCGCTCTGTACCTCTGTGTGTGTGTGTGTGTGTGTGTGTGTGAGTGTGTGTGTGTGTGTGTGTGTGTCTGGTGTCGTCTGCTCTACACTAATCCATCCCAGGGTGTCAAACCTGAATGTGTGTTACAGAGGATGAGCAGAGACTGCCAAATCCCTGTTGACTAGTAACACACCACACACACATCAGTCTTTGTATTACCATCTTACAAAGTATTTCAACTGACTCATTTATACTGAACTAAATGAAGGCGATGCTTAAACATGAGGCTAAACTCTAAACCCTGAAACCTCAGTCACCCCAAAAACCTGGCTCTGATGCTTTTTCCAAAAATGTGTCTTTTTTTGAAATGTTCTTCGTGTTAACCCTTTAGGACGCACAGTATAACTATAGGGTTACACACACACACACACACACACACCCTCCCTTCATAGAGAGATAAAAACATGAATATATTGTTTGGGTGTGTAAGTATGAATTAAGGAAGGGTGTTATTGGGGAGGGATTCAGGGGATATTGAGGAGGGGGCTTTCCAGACACCAGTAAAGCACCTGATTGGAAAGCGCATCGCCCTCAGCAACCAATCCTTCGTCAGCAGCATGAAGACCGTTTCAGTGGTAACTGAGGGGTTTGGGGAGTGGGTCGACAACATGATGTGGACTGTGTGTGTGTGTGTGTGAGTGTGTGTGTGTGTGTGTGTGTGTGTGTGTATAAAATAGAACTGAAATCCAAGCCCGAATGTGTGTTCACTGTAGGACGGGTTAATAACAGACAGTCACCTGTGGAATTATATATTCAAACTGAACCCTGATCCTTAGCCTTCCTGACCAACGAGTCACCTGTTCGTCCTTAACGCAGAGCACACAGCAAACCATTTGTATAACATCACCTCTCTGTTCATTTGGTCTTTTATATTGCAGATGATCCAAACAGCATTTGAGAGTGGAGGGTCTTGGTGGGACCATACAGTGAATGCTTGGCAGTCATGGGGTTTGAACCTTCAATCTATTGGTCTGTTGTTTGGTACTCATAACCACCGAGCCCCTTAAACTGACAACTGATTCAACATGGCAAATCAAAACGATGGTACGTTAAGGGTTTTGATTAGGGGTCTTATTTAAGGGTCCAACAGTGGAAACATGGCAGCACTGGGACCTGGACCCATGATTCCCTTTTATATTTTTACTCTCTCTTAAATATATGTATCCACCTACAGTATGTTGCACTTTTCTCCATTTTGTTTCTTTCAGTTCCCATTTCTCCCTGTCTCTTACTCAACCTTCCCTTTCTTCTTTTCAGTCCTCTCTCATTTTCTCTGTCCCCGGCTGTTTCACTTATTATTAGTTATTTTCTTATCTGTCTTAATCCTCGGTTCTCATCATGCTCTTACTCCTTATTTTTGCACGTTTGCAACATCTTACCTCTATCTGTTTACTTTCATTTAATCTGTTTTCCTTATTTGCATTTCTCCTTTCGTCTCTCTCTCTCTCTCTCTCTCTCTCCCTGTTTTACTCACCCTTCCCTATTCTCGCCTTCTTTCTCTCTTCCCTCTGTTTCACTGCTTCATCCTTGCTTTTCATCATCATCTTTCTCTCCTCAGATGTTTATTGAGCTTCTTTCTCTCTCTCTCTCTCTCTCTCTTTCTCTCACTCTCTCACTTAAAAATCTATTTTCCAATTATTTTGCACTTTGCAGCATTGCCTATGTTTGTTTACTCTCCTTTCATGTTCTCCATTTTATTTCTCTCATTTGCCATTTCTCATTACTCGTCCATCTCTTTCTTCTCTTCAGTTCTCTCTCACTTTCTCTCTCTCCCTTTCTGCACCTCACACCCTGTTCCACTTATTATTTTCTAATCTGTAGCTCTTCATTATTGCTTCTCATCTGGTTCTTATATTTTTTAGCAAATATTTTTTTTTAATAAAATGAAAAAATAGGGCTTTGTAGAAGCATGGTAAACTGGACAAGAGTGCCCCCACATTGACTGTTTAGTAGGGTGATCACACAAGAGTGCCAAAATACAGTAACAGTGATAGGGCATGGACAGAATCAGATTATCCAACAGTTCTTGTGGCATCTGTTGTATTTATTCTGAAATACCCCCTAATTTTTCACTTATATATATATATAAATAGTTCCAATGTAGAACCTGTGCTGATGTAACCTTGATGGTTACATGGTTACGCTGATGGCGAGGTTCAATAAACTAGTAAGCACTTTTGCACCTTCTTGCCTGTGTCTGTATTTACTGCCCTTTCATTTTCTCCATTTTGTTTTTCTCATTTCTCCTTTCGTGTCTTTCCCTTTTTTCCTCTTCCCTTTCCTCTCTTCAGTCTGCTCTCACTTTCCTTCTCTTCCCTTCTGAAACTCACCCTCAGTTTCACTTATTTTCTTATCTGTAGCTCTTCATCCTTATTTCTCATCATCCTCTTTCTCTTTTCTTTACCTCCACCTCCCCCACCCCCACCACTTCATTTAGGTAGTCTCTCTCCCTCTAGCACTCTCAA
>JAVSBV010180389.1:0-13267 GCA_033117975.1 Parotocinclus spilosoma | reverse complement strand
CACGTTCTTTGGTCCGATTAAGTGGAATTTTGGTCCAAATAAGCGAATAACATTACACGTATATAATAGGATTTGTTCCTGCACTTTAGGATTTGGTCCGAATAAGCGGCTGGTCCCATTAACCAGTATTATAAAGCTACTTCTACAAGGTTGCCTTTTAATGAGGTGTTAAATATCTACAAATCTCCCACTGTGAGATGGTGGCCTAGAAGGTCGATCCACGTAGGCTCCACCTCACACCTTGGTTCCAGATACCACAGGGTACCTTCAGAGGTCTTGCAGAGTCCATGCCTGGAAAGATCAGGCCGTTTTTGGGAGTAAGTTTTTAGTTCGCTTGGTTGCAGAACAGGAAAAACGTGAGCGTGCATTCGTCATTCTTTTTATTCGTGTTTAAATTTGTACAGTTGTTCAAAAGTAAAGCAGGTGTGCTATATACAGTCGTTATATTTATATTATTTATATCAATTCATCAAATAACTGACACATTCAAACCATCCGCAGCGCTGCCGTGTATAAAACAGACAGCTGCAAATGTTAAAAACCAATACAAAAAAAAAGAAAGGAAACAAAACACCCGTGAGAGAAACGCGGGTATAAAGTTGCGAGTTTTCTGAGAAATTGTGCAAAAGTCTGCAGCCTTCTGAAACGTCCATGATGGCGTCGCTGTGCTACACGCCGAGGTTTGATGACGGATGGATTCTCATATAAGAGAAGAAACTCTGGGTGTTACATGAAGCTATGATTAAGAATCGGTTTCTGGATGATCCTGTAACCCAACGTTTATACGGGTTTGTTTCTGAATACTTGACCTGACTGATTTTATTTTTGTTTTTTGTTTTTAGGATGAGACCGTTGTGCTGCGTATTTCTCTCAGACTCTCGGTTCATTTGGGTTAGAGCGCAAAAGCATCGCCGAGGATCGCAAGAAATGTTTTTTTTTTCCACTCCATGTAACATGCTTTAAAGAGTTCCTAAGAATAAAAAAAATAATTTGAAAGCATTTCATTCCTATACACGTGGGTACAATAAATAAATAAATCAATCAATAAATAAATAAATAACTTTGATAGCTTGTTGCCTCCTTCATTTACAAACGGAAGCCGTGAATATAAAAGCATCCCGGAAAACAAATCTTGAGCCCGGTTAAAATCCGGTCATAAATCGTCTTACAGTAGACGCTGTGCAAAAGTGACTCGTTAAGGAAAAAAGGTGAGATATTTACGAAACATGCCAGAACTGGACCTGCTTCCTCGTACGTTTGCAGAAAGCATGCTGCAGGTCACGCTCTCGGACATGCATTTCTCTACGAACAGGCTCGCCACATGCTGCTCGACCCTTACGACCCGAATTAATGAACTAATTACGTAGGAAATCGGTAGCAAAGATAAAATGCAGGGATTCTCCTGAAGAGTAGTGGCGGTGAAATCAGCCACAGTAGGTTTGCCCAAACAAAAAAAGATCTGGTAGTACCTGAAACACCACCAGGGCTATGCAAGGCTCATCGGTACGCTACAAAAGTCCAGATCTCTATAAAATATTTTTGATTATATGCTTTAAATCGGACCTGCCCTTAAATAACGCAAATGGTCGAGCACTTTTGCTGTGGAACGGTTCCAGGGTTCTTGTAATCAGAGCGGAAAATCTAGAAAAGTTCCTGGAGGATTTCTTAAGCTTTGCAGTCATGTTGATCAAATGGAAAAGGTCTGCGGCCGTCCATCCAAAACCGCTCAAAGATCTAAAAACAATCCAAGTGATTTAAAGGTTAAGGGTCTTCCTCAAGTGGCCAGGTTGTGATTTGAACCCTCAGTTGGCTCTCAAGAGTCCATTATCATGATGTACAGGGTCTTCTGTCCAGACTGGAGTGTCTGTCCTTTCAAAACCGTCCATAGAACCCTATAATAGCATTAAACGTTCTTCACCCATGTCTTGTCCAATCTAAGCTATTGGGTCAACGGCCGTTGCTCTGTTAAGAACGTGGAAGCTTGTTCTACCGTGGAACCCCAGAACATTGCTCCAGAGTTATGGAGGTTTGGGTCTTGTTTGGGGACGCCTTGTCATTAGTGATGAGCCAAGAATTTGGCCAATTAAAGGCTCAGTTATGCCTCCAAATGGTCCGATTGTAAGGGGTGCTCAAAGACTTTTCACAGCACTAATAAAGATGATCGTACGGTCTAAAGTCAATCAGGGTCTCTGTTTGGACGGGTGCTTGGGTCTGAACTTTTGTTCGTAAACCAGGTCTCGATCCGCCGATAAATTTGGCTGACCTTGGTTTGTTTGCGCTACTACAGACACGTAGACTAGAAGATCTCTGAAACTGAACGTGGAAGCCCCTAGATGGACCGAGGATGCCGCTGACTGGGACTGGGCCCTCAGTCGTGCAGAAGGAACCAGATTCAAGCCAAGAGAACCTGCCTCAGGTTCCGTTTTGGTTCGGGAGTTCCAGTGATACGTTTACATCTAGATGTCCAACAGCTCTGAGGTTCATTCTTGCCCCGTTTACATCTTTCTTTCACCTCTCACTGGCTTCCACCGTCCAAGTTTCGGAGTTTTTCCAGGTCTACAGGGCTGGGTGTCTGGTAGAGTAAGCAGACCAGGGGTCTTACCGCGTGACACCCTCCGTTTGGTGTCCTAAATGTGTTCATGAATAGTGACACAACTAAATTTCACTCTCTAATGTCCCATAGTGGCGACATACCCTTGTGTACCGCTTTGTCGCTCTGTTCTGCAAATAAGTGAAAATCCAGCAGCACTCAACCATGGATAGTGACAGAACAGAACAGACTCTTTAACCCCAAATCCTCGAGGGGCGTCAGTGATCCCAGAGTTTTGAGACAGTACATACCCAACAATATTAAACTGCATCCAAAAAAACAGCGTTTTTGACCTTTGAGTCTTTCCTAAGCTTTCACTCTTATTCTCGTTGCAGATGCAAGTCCAACGGTAGCATGCTCCGGCAATGTCCTACAGTCTTCTAGTCATGGATGGGACTCTGTGCTACTGTTTGGCAGTCCAGGGTCAGACAGAGGTCTCTGGTGCCCGGCGGCTGAAGTACTGCTGATGGGTGCGTCTGTGGGCGAGGGAAGGTGGATTGGAAGAAGCGATTTTGAGTGCTGGTGTCGAGAGAGAACAGTCTGGTTGGGTGTGGAACTGGGGAGCTGGATCGACTCCTGGTTCAGGCACAGAGAGATTGAGAATGAATGTTTATTCTGTTACAGAAATGATCAAATTATCCATGGCAAATGGTTGAGCATTGTACGCTACCTGTGTGGCAGGTGAGGAGGTGCCGGCTGCAGGTACGCTCTGTGCTCCGGTGCTTGACATTTTGTGCTCCTGGACTGCAGTGACTGTGTTGTAGGTGGGAGGACAGAGGGGCGACTGTCTCTGCAGTAAGTACAGGATCGCCCTGATATCAGACGTCATCTGAGACTCCAACCTGGAAGATCGCAATACGGTCATGAACCGTACTTTAATTCGGCAGCATTTTACATGTATTTAAAGTGCATCATATACAAGGGAACCCACGACCTAAAGTCTTTTTTTTTTAATTACAAAACGAACATGCTTAGCAGTATCCTCGATTTGCCTTTAACCACTGTGTGATTGTTGTCCAAAAATAATTAAACCTCTGTATACTGACAATGTTCACAATGTTAAAATATGAATAAAAAAACAGACTAAATAACTATAAAGACTATACAACTATTGATTTTGCGCTACTGAACGGCGTTTCTATAGATCGTGACCCATATTGAACGCTAGAGGGAGACAAAACACTGTTCTCAATTAGCATCACAAAAGCGCTAAAATAGCAGGAACGTGTTTAGTAAGATTACCACACATAAATAAGTCTCCATACGATTATTTAGACATTTCAGACCTTTATCATATGGTTATAAAAATAATCCATCACATATTTAGCGCTGGAGCTCAGAAAAGTTGCCTGTATTCAGATAACACAAGATAATTAATAGATGCTAACGCTAATGCTTAAATTTCGTTTTACGATTTTACTCTGCAAGTAAAGACACGTTTAAAGAGCAGTTACAGGGCAAATGTGGAACAAATTTGAGGATTTGTCCTTCGGATTTACAGAAAACCTTCAGTAAAACTGAGCAAACAATAGTACCAATAGTAATTGTACTTGGAAATGCTATTTATTTAGCAGCAAAGCAAATGAAAACGAGAAGGAGAGAGAGCGGGCCTGGTCTCTCTTAAATGGAGATTAGAGACAAGAGGCTCAGCTGGTGCAGGATTTCACCACCCTGGTACCTCTTTCCCCTTTGCCGGCTAAAAATACCACCTGCTGTTAGACGGCTGTCTGCTGCTAGTGTAAATATAAGTGTGTGTCGCTGAGGTCTGCTTTTCACATGCAAATAAAGCAATAACACTTCTATTATAGCACTTGGAAACATTTGATTGATTGTGAAGTTCAAGGCTCATTTGCTTTGGGTTCAATCCCACCTTATTTATAGAGTGTTTTATTAACAGATAAACAGTGATGTAAATGGAAACAGCCTAATGTTCCAACTGAGCTGTAAGATAATAAAACCCAAACCCACTTCACCTGGACAAGATCTGTTACAGCGACTAAACCGTGCAACTCAAGTTTCCAGTTTTGACTTCCGACTTTATACAGTCGAATCCGGTTAATTGGACTGCTTATTCGGACCAAATCCTAAAGTACCGAAACAAATCCTATTATATACGTGTAATGTAATTCGCTTATTTGGACCAAAAGTCTACTTAATCGGACTAAAGAACGTGTACAGTATGTAAGATCTGTGAAGAAATGGTCCAATGAACTTCGAATTAAGATGGGTGATGAACTGTTCACCCACAAAAGCATGGTGGTACAAAGCGGTCAGGGTGGGTCACCTAACAGCTCCAGAGATCCCCAGTTGGAGCAATGAAGTTGTTTGGGTGAACAGAAGGTTAAACTGGTGCACTTAATGGATGTAAATGTAGCTCTATTAAATCCCTAACCAGTCCCACGTGCCTGAGTGGTCATAAGTGTGTAGCTGATGTGTCCAGCTGTGTGTATGGCGAGTGTATCCGGGGCGGAGCTGAGCTCAGAGCTCCATCCCGGTTTGGATCCCCTGCTTACAGAATCACTTCAGACCGGGACTGCTCTCTGCTCATCATGCTCTGGTTTCTGGTTCTCTCTCTGACCGCGGCTCTGGCCGGTGCCGCCTCACGTGTTCCCCGCTCCTGCGGTACCTGCGAGCCGAGCTCGTGCCCCGGACTCCCACCCCAGGGCTGTGCGCTCACCGTGCTGGACGCCTGCGGTTGCTGCCAGGTGTGTGCGGCCAGAGCAGGAGAGCCGTGTGGGGGGAAGGTAGTGGCTGCTCCTCGCTGCGCTCCGGGTCTGGAGTGCGTCAAAGCGCAGGACGGCAAAAAGACAGGGAAAAGGAAAGGCGAGTACGGCGTGTGCGCGTGCAAATCAGGCAACCACGATGTGTGCGGCACGGACGGAGTGGATTACGGGAGTGTGTGCGAGCTGAGATCCGCCAGCGCCCAAGCAGAGCGCGCGCAAAAACCGGCCATCAAAGTGCAAAATAAGGGAAAGTGCGCACGAGGTGAGGAGGAAGGCTAAATGGGAACTCTTTCTAAACAGGGGCCTAGATTCATATAATGCAATACATGAATTTATTTTAAGACAGACCTACTAAAATAAAACATTTAGATAACATTTGTGTGTAAATTCATATTAAATTAGTTAAGTTTACTAAATGAACCAAACTGGTACTGGTGTGAAATCCACGTTAATCTGTCTATTCATGATTTGAAAATGATTGTTTAAGGAAACTAGCAAAACAAACAAAATACATATAATTAAATATCATTTATTACATATACAAAAAATGTAAACCATGTTCAGAAATGTTCAGTTACACTTAAAAAAGTCCTGTTTTGGCCCCGCTACACCAGGCCAGGGTTGCAGGGTTGTTCCAGACTCTATCCTGTAATTTATTGCAAAGGTGAAAGGGCAAACTTGGAACACGAACCCAAAACCTTAAGAACCTTAAGATCACGGTTGCTGCTTAAAACATTCAGTGAATTTTAAAAGCAGTTAGTCATTCATGGCTAAATGACCCTGCGCTGCTATTTATTTCCTGCCTTAGTGAGCAGTCCTGCCCCCCAGAAACAATAAAAAAAATAATCATGCATGGTGTTCAGAACAAGCACAGTGTTAATCAAACACAGTTCAGTCATGTGTTAAATCTGCAGTTTCAGGAATGGGATCAGACCAAATAACGGACCGAACCAGCAGGGGGGCCCCCTTATAAAATTCGCTGAGGATATCTCCTGCAACCTGACCAGAACTAGCATGGTTAAAACGTGAAGGAAAAAACACACACAGCTGCACCACTTTATATCTACAAACACCAAAAAAGCTTGAATGTAAACCTAGACTTCTTACTTTTAGAATGTATCCGAACCTTGACTCTCCCCTTGCCTGTGTGTTTGTGTGGAGTTTTCTCAGGGTGCTCTGATTTCCTCCCACATTCCTAAAACATGCATTAGATATTTTCTCTAATCTAGCCCAGTGATTGTTCTAACTCCAGGATCTAGAGTGGGGAAAAAAATGGTGATTACATCAAAGCAACGTCCATAGTCGCTGGACTGAACGTGGTGAAAGACAAGAAGTAAAAGGCTTAGAAGCAATTTATCCTTCGGGGGGTGAAAAAACATCTTCAAGACTTTCCAAACTTCAGGTCAGCCAAAAACATAAACTATAGGGGACAGTTTTTGCAAGGATTGAGCAATCAGTAGAAGGTACTTTTTTAGTTTCTAAAAAAAGAAGGATTTGGAGCTGAGATGGTATGTTTACTCTCTCTGTATAGATGTATATATGTGCAAAAGTCTTAGGCCACCATTAGATTTGTTGCTTTAGTGCTACAATGACCATATATTACATATTATCGATGACTGGTTTTAAGTTTGCATTAGGCACTCCATAATGTTTTACTGATCTTCATTCTAATCTTTGGAATCTATATCCCAAGGAGCATATCTTAGCCTTTTTACCCTTCAGAAAATTGGTTTCTTTGCTGCTACAGTTCCAAAAAAGATCATTCCTGATCAAGCTTCTTTAGATTGCAGAAGGATCGACAGTTGTATTCAAATACAGGGACTGGGAAATAATCCTACATGGTTATTATAGAGTTTGTAAAAACGTATACATAGTCCAATCTAATGGTGGCCTAAGACTTTTGCACATTACTGTACATAACTAATGGAAATGGAGTCACCTTCCTTGCTCTTGCCCTAAAACATCCTACCGTGAGAGTAAAGCAGGCACGGTTCCAGATTGCTGTACAGGCAGGTTAGAAGCTATTGTTTTCCGCAGGGTGGCATCCAGTCCAGGACAAGACATGTCTGATTTGTAGCCGAAGGGATTTGGATTTGTGAATAAGATGATTTTGATGGAGCTGTCTCGTTTAGGAAAACAGTTCTGCCCGGGACACAAAGCCAGTGCAAAGCTTTTCAGAAGCCAGGATTAACAGTGTGAGTGTGTGACATTCCTTACTGAAGAGGACTTCATAACTCTCTCCCCTTCATAACACTGGAGAAGTGCTGTAGATGTTTTAACCCTGCTAAATGCAGGTCAAAAGCAATCCACAGGACCTGGGTTTTGCTGAAGATGTGTGTGGACAGTAAACATCACAGCCAACACTGTCCTCCTGGGGGCTCTTACTGTCCATTCTTTACAAATTTCCCATTACATTTCCCTTCAATTTCCCTTCCAGTAAGCCACTGATTGTTGGCCTGTAGTTTTAAAAGCACGGATCGTTCCCAAAACGTCTGCACAAGCCGAAATAATGGTGTGTTTAAAAAAAAAAAAAAAAGATTTTTTGACTGAACTAATGATAAAGCGCAAATAGTCAAAAGCTCCTTCCAAACCAAACTTCATAGGGATCGTACTTCTGCATCGCACCAGCCCTGCGGCAGACTGGCATCCCACCCAGGGTTTGAGTAATGCCCGTGCCCTCACTGCCCTGTGAACAATAAATATGACAATAAGTAAATAGCCTGTCCGTAAACCCTCATTCATTAACCATCTTTCATATCTAAAGTCAATCCGTTCATCATCCTGCCTGATCTTCTCTAACTTTTGAATTATTGCTCTTTTTGGTCAGCTCCTGTGATCGTTACACCCCCGGGGGAGGTGTGGAACGTCACCGGCACCCAGGTGTACCTCAGCTGTGAGGCTATCGGCTACCCGACGCCTCTTCTGACCTGGAGGAAGGTAGGTATGCTTGAAGGACCAAACGAAAAACGGTTTAATGTAAAAACCTTTCAAACTTTTTCTCAACTTTGAAGCTGTCTAAAGAACTTTTCGATCCAAGCAGGAGCCAAAGTCGATTCTTCTTTGCCTTCAGACGAATCCTAGGCGTGGCTCCTATTTTGTTGGCCTGAAAACCAGAGTAAAGACCAGAGCATCCTAAAGGAGATGCCATGTTTAATTTAATGCTTCCTTTTCCAAATTCCCCTTGTTTCCAGTTTATTGTTTCTGTGAGGCGTTATTCATAGCTGTATGTCCTTTCACACAGATCAAACCATACACACACACACACACACACACCCGCAGTGACTCATTGCTTAGATGTTTGACTGGGATCACGGTCAGTTGTGGAGAAATATAAAAGGGTAAAATGTCAAATCCTGGTCTGACTTAAAACCATTTTAATGCAGATTTAGCAAACAGAAATCGAACAAAATAGTTTGTTAAATTGGATCATTCTCAGCTCTCTTCTAACACCGAGAAACATGAAACAATTGAAAGGTGAAATCGTGCCAAGATTCAAACAAAACATGTAAAGGCTTTTGTTAAAGCACTCAGACTTTTTGAAAAGCGCTTTTTTTTTTTTTTTTTACGTTATTGTTCTTATTACCCAACAGATCAGTAAAGATAATAAGAAGTCACAGCTGCTGCCCGGAGATCAGTACAATCTGGCCATCCAGATGCGCGGCGGTCCCGAGAAACACGAGGTCACCGGCTGGGTGCTGGTGAGTACGCCGATCCGAAACACACATTCATAAGAGCACAGAGCACACCGTTTCCCTGGGAAATGCACGCGAGTGTTTAATCTGGGTTCAATTAATGCAACGCCAATGTTCGGAGAGGTGGGAGCAGTGTATCGGTCTGATATCGGTATCGGGTATAAAAAGAAATAGAAATCATCTCACTTCCAGGCAAGACATGTGAATTAAACACAGCCACTTCACTACCACTCCACAGGGAAATGAACCCATGGAGCCGAGGGGCACGGGTTTGGCGCAGGGTTTTGCGCCGAAGTCGTCCCTTTTACAGGACGTGAAAAGACACAAATGTTGGGCTGTTCATGACTGGAATCAGAGTCACACATCTGGACTGGACTGTAAAATTCCCAGATGTGAATCTTCTCTAAAATCAGTGGGACTACCTGGAACAATGAGCAAGACGCCACCGAAGGCACCCTCTGAATCCGGCTAAACCGCACAATCCCGTCCATACCAGTTATTTTGTTATTTGTTTTCCATCGAGCTGATTTGGTACTGTGGTGGCACACTGGACAAACAACAGGACTACTAACAGAAAGTCTCAGAACGGTCAAACTTCCACTTCCTTTAGCAAGGCTCTCGTACCTCGTACCTTCATTACATTTTGTAAAGTCGTGTCGATTGTAAGTCTGCTAAGTTCTGCAACTGTACTGTAGATCTCCCCGCTAACCAAGACTGATGCAGGCACTTATGAGTGTCATGCCAGCAACAGCAAGGGCGAGGTCTCAGCTATGGGCAGCATCCAGGTGGTCGACTCCATCAGCGACATCCCTGCCAAGAACGGTAAGTGGATACCTGTGTTACTGCATGGTTCCTACGAGTTAAGGCAAAACATTTTTTTGTGTGTGTGTTTCACGGCACCGCTTTTTAGCTTTTTCCAACCCTCCGGTGGAGAGCCAACGTTTTTCTTCTG
Source organism: Parotocinclus spilosoma (assembly GCA_033117975.1). Lineage (NCBI taxonomy): Eukaryota > Metazoa > Chordata > Actinopteri > Siluriformes > Loricariidae > Parotocinclus > Parotocinclus spilosoma. The sequence goes on along the minus strand of JAVSBV010180389.1, from coordinate 3,310 downwards.
TTCATTCAATTTTTTTCCAGATTCACTTTAAAATAATTGTAGGTTAAATACATTTTATTTTTAAATTACATTTTTATTTCTTCCTCCTTCCTTGTATTGATTTCACATAGTCCTCGAGAAATTGAAAAGATTTATTTATTTTTCCTTTCTCAGTAAATTCTTAAGTAGAAACATCCGAGGAACAAGCAATTTAAAACGTCTGGCCCAACCTACAACGTACCCCTATAGGGGCGTGTCCAAGGAGTAGAAATTCCAAGCTCTTTATTCCCTGTGTAGTTTTATTCATTCCTTAGGTCCCCCTTTGGTACCTCACCCAAGGTACCCATGACCTGTTTTGGTTCTTCATTACGAAATCCCAAGAACTTTTATTTGAAACCCATTGCTCTGATGTTTTGTCTTCTGTAAGTGTATTTAGATTCTAACGTTGGATTTTAGTTGATTTTCTTGTCGTTTCAAATCTTCAGATTGTATAATATCGAATATTTAAACAGAAAAGATGAATTAGCTGCATTTTGCAGGACATTATGGACGTTTTATAAACGTTTTAAGTCTCACCTTGTGTCTAAATGTCATGTCGGTGTTAAGTTATGAAAAGCTACTTTCAAGAAATGAATGATTTAGTTAGATTTGGATTTCGATTTAGCAGTTTCAATGAGTAACCCGTTTCAGTCCTGAATTTATTTTTAACGAAGAAAGCATTGCAGTGCAGTAATTACTTCAGCTTTCAGCTTTGCAAGTGTCAATATGAATCCAAACGTTTAAAAAAATACTGAATCACATAAAACCGACATCCTGGATATTACTAAATGAGATTTTACCATGTATGTTTAGTGGATTGTGTAATGTGATGTCACCGGGTTGTGTACTCACTGTAACTGTTTCTGTTCAGTTGGCAAGGAGCTGTAGGGGGTAAACACGTCGGAGACCCTGCCAAAAAAAACCCTGCAGGACTGGGACCGAACACCTTATCTGCAGTGCGCCTACACACACACACACACACACACACACACACACACGCTACACACCACACTCACGAGTAATTTGGCTCCTTATTCTTTTCTCAGTCTTTCATCCATATCAGAGCAGCTTTTGAAACGTTTGAAGCGCCAAGACACAGAGATAGAGGCCGAGATAAGCCAGCAGATGCAGGTATTCACGTGCAGCCATGATTCCTCTCAGCTCAGAGATCAAACCTGTTTAGATTTTGTACATCCTGAACACACAGCGGTGAAAAGAAAAGAGCATTCCAAACACAGCGTGCCAGTTTTGATATCACGAGTTCTCTGTATTTGTTTGCTTGCGTTTGGAAACGTGTACAGTACGTGCAAGGAGAGGCTGACTGATCTCTTGTGAGCTCCTTTAGTCCGTTTCTTGGAATGACGTAGAAGGTCCAGACTTCCATTTGGAAACGTAAAAGTAATCCGGTGTTCACGTACGTTTTGATTTAGAAGTAAATGTAACCCTTACACTAATACAGTTATGGTCATCTAACGCACTTATTTATATTTTACTCCAAATGTACACTAAGGAATAAAAGTCATGATCAAAGTCACACGTTGTTTTATGAACCGTTTGTTATCGATAAACCATATAATGAGGTGTCCTACAGAATAGAGGGGCACCCCTTTGTTTGGCAGTTGCTCAATGGGGCACAACGCTGCCTAAAAAAAAACCAATCATGCTTTTGGAAACACCAAGCATTATGGGAAATGTATTACGATGCGTGGTCTAGTCTCGAGCGGTCTCGGCTAAAATGCTACTGTCTACATATTATTGGTGCAAGTCTTCAGGGGAAACAACAAAACAACCTGAGAACTGTTTAATAAGAAAGAGACTTTATTTCCGTCTACATTTTACAAAGAAAACAAACAAACAAACAAACAAAAAAAAAAACAAGACCAGAAGATTTACTTCAGATCAACACCTGGACAACAAGTGCCGTTTCCCATCATTTGGCAGTTTCCCATCATTCACCAGGACAGAGAGAGTTTAGACCGTCATCATGCGTGGAGCGATGCTCATGGACATCAGCTCCTGGAAGAGAAGCTTGCAGGCGTACGGCAGCCGGACCAGCGAGATCTGGAACGCAGAGACTGGGGTTAGACACTCGTCCCGATACGAGAGAGACAGCGGCGGTCAGAGAGCGAGCGCCTTCTCACCTGAGTCTTGTTTCGGCAGCCCCTGCACTCGTAGGTGTGTGTGCGCGTGTTAGCGATGGCCATGAGGCCGCACAGGTTACACACGTGCACCTGGTAGGGGTCCGAGGCCTCGAACAGACGCTCTCGGAGGAACTGGGCGGCCCCGTGAGCGATCTGGCAATCTCGCTCCATCTCTCCGAAACGCAGACCTCCGTCACTGCAAACACAGCGGGATTTAGTCTGGGCTTACCGTCGTTTAACTACTGAAATCTCCTACAGAACTATGTGCATTTCAAATTTACATGTCTAAAAAAAAACAACAGAAACCAGGTTGTGAGCCTCTGACCTCGGCTGCGTCCCAATTCAGGAGCCTCTCACTTTATTTCAGTGTCCAGCGTTACAGTTCGTTGCCTCTTAGAAAAATGGCTGCCTCATTAACGGCGTAACGAATATAAAGGCTGCTCAGAACTGGGACTAGAACTTTTCAGGTACAATCTTGCAGTTGTACACCCGAGCCAAAATACACCAGGTTACCTACAGGACTGCCCCGGATATTACCGTGATCTGCCCTCCATAGGCTGCCTGTTGAGGATCTGGACGGGGCCTCGGGCCCTCGAGTGGATCTTGTCGTCCACCATGTGCTTGAGGCGCTGGTAGTAAGTGGGACCGAGGAAGATCTGAGACGTCAGCTTACGACCTGTGAAACCGTTATACAGCACCTAGAGGATGAAACGGTGGGGGATAAAATGTCACTCCAAAGCTTAAGAGTGCAAAAGCCTCGTCTGCTCGGACTTTGTCAAAACACCGTTTTCTTAGATATTCAGAGGGGGGTCTGATCTAGAGGATTTACTCTTACCTCAAACTTCCCTAGGTACACGCTCTCCAAAAACATTTTGGGGCCATATCCTACAGAAGCCATATTCTTTCTATTGTGAGAGTCAGTGTGAGGTTTTGTGTTAATTAATCAAGGGAATTGACTCCTTAATTAAGGAGCTTTATGCAACACTTGACATTTTAAGGGAGCTTTTAGGAGTTTATGACGATTTCCCTGAGGTTATAATTAAGTGTGAGAGAGACACACAGAGACAGAGAGACAGAGAGACAGAGAGAGAGAGAGAGAGAGAGAGAGAGAGAGAGAGACAGAGAGAGAGAGAGAGAGAGAGAGAGAGAGA
>JAVSBV010180378.1:0-13268 GCA_033117975.1 Parotocinclus spilosoma | reverse complement strand
ATCTCCTGGCCGTCCAGCCAAACTGAGCAATTGTGGGAGAAGAACCTTGGTGAGAGAGGTAAAGAAGAACCCAAAGATCACTGTGACTGCGCTCCAGAGATGCAGTAGGGAGATGGGAGAAAGTTAACTATCACTGCAGCCTCCACCAGTCGGGGCTTTATGGCTGAGTGGCCCAACAGAAGCCTTTCGTCAGTGCAAGACATATGAAAGCCCACATAGAGTTTGCCAAAAAAAAAAACACATGAAAGACTTACAAATGATGAGAAATAAAACTCTGATCTGATGAGATGAAGATTGAAATTTTGGCCATTAATTATAAGCGGTATGCATGGAGAAAACCAGGCACTGCTCATCACCTGCCCTATACTATCTCAACAGTGAAACATGGTGGTGGCAGCATCATGCTATGGGTTTTTTTGTTTCAGCTGCAGGGACAGAACAACTGGTTCCATTTGAAGGAAACATGAATGTACAGAAATATTCTGAAAGAAAACCTCTTCCAAAGTGCTCAGGACATCAGACTGGGCCGAAGGTTCACCTTCCAACAAGACAATGATCCTAAGCACACAGCTAAATAACAAAGAAGTGGCTTCAGAACAGCTATGTGATCATTCTTGACTGACCCAGCCAGAGGCCTGACCTAAACCCAATTAAGCATCTGTGGAGAGACATGAAAATGGTTGTCTAACAACGTTCACCATCCAACCTGACAGAACTGGAGAGGATCTGCAAGTAAGAATAGCAGAGAATCCCCAATCAAGATGTGAAAAACTTGTTGCATCATTCCCAAGAAGACTCTGGCTGTACTAACTCAAAAGGTGCTTCTACTAAATACTGAGCAAAAGGTCTAAATACTTATGATCATGTGATATTTCAGTTTCTCTTTTTTTATTACATTTCTTTATAAATTTTGGGGTTTTTTGTCAAGATGGGATGTTGAGTGTACATTAATGAGAAATAAAATGAACTTTTTTGATTTTAGCAAATGGCTGCAATGAAACAGTGATACATTTAATTGGGTCTAAATACTTTCCGTTGCCACTGTATGTTCCAACCCCACCCACTATGTTCCTCCCTCACTTCAGCATCACACTATTGGTTTTCATCAACACAAACCAGTGACACCATACCTGGCTCCACCAGAGGGCAGTAACTTTCAGGGAACAATGTGTCTCCAAGAACTGCACCACTGAGGACTCGATACTAAAGTTACTGTGCATCAGACTAAATAATCTCTGATATATAAACACACAGTATCTCACACAAGTGAGTAAAACCCTCACAACTAAATTTTTATCTTTTCATGGGACAAAGCTGAAGATATGACACTTAACATGGGTACAATATAAAGTAGTCAGTCTACAGCTTGTATAATAGTGTAAATTTGCTATACAATAAAAATAAATCAATACAACCATTAATGTCTAAACAATGCTATGCTATTCTATTCACCACTTTATTTATATAATATATTATTATTATTATTATTATTACTACTATTATATAATATTCTGCAGCCTACAAGTGTGCAGGATTTAAAGACCCAGCTGCAACATCTGTGGGAAAATGTGCCACAGGATACCATATGGAACCTGTATTGTATATTTCCAATGCCCAGCCATGCTAGATGCAGTTTAACAGGGTAACTATTATTAGATACATTAATTTCAAACGCAACATTTCATTTGACTCCAGCAACTCCTTTTTAGTGAGTTTTTTTGTGTGCATTGTTTATTAAAATGGCCCAATAAAATATTTCAACAGACAAATGCATTGAATATAATATTGTTTGCAAAAAGTACCTGGGTTAAAAAGGATTATGGCTCTCAGGCATCCCAGCTCAGTCTTATCCATTTCCATATCTCTCATCTTACTCACCAATTCAGTCAGTACCCTACATTAAGAACAGGGAAGACAGAATTGAGGGATGGAAACAAAAAATGAAGGAAAAATGTGTGCGCACGCATTTTAAACAGTCTACGTGTAACATTAACATTTTCATACTGTGACATTTACAGCAAAAAGTATAATTTTTATTTTGATAACCATGCAGCCACATTTAGACATTTATGCCCCAAGAACCCCAAAGAGATAAACAGAAACCTGAAAAAAATCATTAGCACACTTTTTAATCAAATCTATTTAGTCTTAAAACAACCTATTTAACAGTTGTAGAAACATGAACTGCAACTAAATATTTATCAGGCAGACATTAAGCGTCTACTGTAGGTAATATGGACACACTTAAAGACACTCAAACAGATAGGTTGTTCTTCACCTACCAATAAAATCCCTCATCAAATTTCATAAAATTCTTGTGACATGTGGTGCAGCTTAATTACCTGTCAAATATGGCCCCAACCTCTGCATTGTGTGCATTCTCCCTGTGTATTCAATCACAACCTGTTATTACAATGTCAGTACACAGATTAAAACATTTAACATTTCCCCCTTTTAAGAATTTGCTTCATTGTACACTGGCAGAGACAGTGGGGCCCATTCAATATTAACAAGCTACCGGCTCTTGTCAGAGAGCAGCAAGCCTGATGTCAGTTGACAGCCTAAAAAAATGTTTAAACTGACAGGCAGTACATTGAACAAAAAAATACAATCACAGAAAGTTTAAAACTTTACACCAAAGTATCAAATTATTTAAACAATTGTGAAAATCAGTGACATACAAAAGTCTCAGCAACCAAAACCTTCAAGAAACCACAACTCAGTAAAGCAACACATATCTGCCACCAAGAATTTACAAAAAATAATTCCAGTAAAAATCCAGTGGAATTACAATATTTAAATTCATAAAGGTCTTTGTAGGGTATTATCCATAAGCAAACAAGTATAGTAGGTGGGAAATTTATTATTTACAACCCCTGGCACACTCTTGGAGGAAAATATTTTAATTGTATAATTTTGAAGAAAGATTTTAATCATGGAGATATGACCAAAAAAAATTCCAACCTCTTGGCAAAGAAATTCCAACTTCTCATTGAGAAAACAGTAAAAAGTAAATAAATAAAATATACTGGTAATTGTTGTATTAACTTACAATTGTGTTTTTGAATCTAGTAGTGAAAAAACATGAAATCACTCAATTCTGAAGAAGTATTATCGCTCTGTAATTTGCGGTTCTAAAACAAACACCTGCATCAGATTAAATCAGCTAATTAATCGTCAAATTAAAAAAAAGAAAATATTAAAAAAACACCTTGCTAACACCTTGGAGAGCCGTTGCACAACGTGGATTGACAGGAATCATAGCTCCACCATGAGAGATGTCAGTAGAAACAAAGGAGAGAATTATAAAACATCTTCAAGAAGATAAATCATCACAGAATGTTGCCAACAATTGGTTGATTTCAGTTAGCTGTGTCTAAAATCTGAACCAGGTACAAACAAAATAAGAAGATTGTGAAAAATGCAGATAGAAGGAGAACATCAAGGTTTCAAGACAGAAAACATAAAGCAATGTGTGTTGAAAATAGAAACTGCACAACAAAACAAATAAGTAACAAGTGGGCAGAAACAGGAGACAATGTCTGTGATCGACCTGTAAGAAATCACCTAAAAGAAATTTTACATAGAGAAAAGATTTTACATAGAGAAAAGCCAAATGAAAGCCATGATTAACACAAAAACAGAAAAGAACAAGGTTACAGTGGGATAAATTAGAGCAATCATGGACTATGGATGAATGGATGAAACTAATCTTCATTGATGAATCACAAATCTGCATTTGGGTAAGGTGATGATGCTGGAAAGTTTATGTGCCCGTCCAGTGAAATTTATGAAGACGACTGCCTGAAGAAAACATGCAAATTTCCAGTTATTGATTATAAGGGGCTGTATGTCAGGTGAAGGCATAGTCATTACAGCTTCAATAAATGCCAAAGTCTACCTTTACATTTTGTATTATTTTCTTATTCCATCAGCTAAAAAGATGATACTGATTTCATTTTTCAAGGTGATAATGCATCTTGCCATAGGGCAAAGGAAAACGTGAAAACTTTTCTTCAAGGAAGACACAATGACAATGACATAGCCTGTAAATAGTCCAGATCTTAATCCAGTTGAAAATCACTGTTGGAAATTGAAGAAAATGGTCAATGACAAGGCTCCAACCTACAAAGCTGATCAAGCAAAAGCAATAACAATAACAAGACAACTAGATACGGACTAATAAAGAATTATTTTTTGTCAAACCAGAGGTGGAGCAACAAAGTACTAAAGGTGCAGTGTTTTTTCATGATTCCATAATAATTCCAAAAGAATTAAGTGACTCCATATGTTTTTCTCTACTTCATCTAAAAACAATTGTGACTGACTACAGCAATTCTATAATTATTTCTTATTTATATTGTTTTCTTAATGCCAGATGAAAAAAAAAGATGTGGCATGCCTTTTTTCCACAACATTTGAAAGATCTTCCTCCAAGAGTGGTGATTCCATCATTTTTGCCAGGGGTTGTAAACTCATAGCATCCATAAAAAGAAATCCAATCTGGATAGATCAACTTAATTTTCTCAGTCTGCATGCTGACACTTAGGATGTTGGTTGGCTGGTTTAGAAACAACCATTTGTCTGATTGAGTGTCCATCGTGCCCATTAAAAAAAATTAGCCGAGTTACATTTTCCAAATTGGGTAATTGAGCAAGATCTGAAAACCTAAATGGCTCAGTTATAGAGCGGAGTGAAAACATCCAGTAGCGCAATGAAAAAAATATATATCCCACAAACAAAATTCTAACAAATTGAATTGTAAACTATTTTAAACTGCACTTCAGTTAGTTTGAAAGGAATATAAAAATATTTATAAAATACAGATCACTTGTCTAATGTCTGTTAAAAACCCTGAAATGCAAGATGCAGGCAGTTGTGGTGAGGGGAAGAAGAGACACCAAATGCATTTGTAGCCATTCTAGCTCACCTTTAATGATTCTATTTAAGCACCATACACTTACAGAGTGTGTTGCTTTAGTATTTGCGCCATAATCAACATTCTATATACACTGCAAAACCGGGCATGTAAGCAAAGTGGGAGTGAGCAGAGCAGTTTTTGGGGTATCCCCTATTTTTTTGTGAGCAGTACAGTACAAATGTCCATATTAAGTTAAACCCCAAATCAGAAACAGTATGAATGGTGCCAAAAAATAGCAAATATGCAAATTGCAGACAGTATGAAACAAAAATATTTTGTCTGGTCAGCTCGATTGGAAAAGATGTGATGGTGGCAATATAGAGCTAGTAATGAGGTAAAACCTATAAAGTGATTTCAAACAGGTGATTTGGTACAAAACCAGAAACAAAGTTTCTGAGGAACGAACAGGGGCAGAGGATTTCCATTTTGTCAACAAATCAGTGATGGAAATTACTGAAATGTTTAACCAGTGTTTAAATGTTCAAATAAAGATTGGACCCTCCCCTTACTGTTGGTAATATGAGGAATTTAATGTCCTTCTTCGCCAAAGTTTGTGCATTCTGTGAGTACATGCTTTATTCTAATAGAGGTAAGACAGACCTCACAGGCATGTTCTCATCCTTAATTAGGTGAGAGTGGGTGTATGACCCACGCAGCATCTTGCAGACAGGATTTGGAGTCAGTACAAATAAGGACATTATGCTGTTGTGTTCTCATGTATTACAGAGCTAATAGAGTAAATGTCTTGGCTGTAAATATTGAGCTGTGCCTTGAAAGAAAAACACCTGGTTGTCTGACTTAGAGCCATCGATGTATATTGGAAAACATATCTTGTTCTGATGTCAAGGAACTTCCTGAGATTGTTGTTGGGATTTTTGTACAAAATTGGTTTGGACAAACCAATCATTATATTAAATTACTTGAGTTTCCAGGGGGAATAGTGTTGGGGTACATGTATTCTATGGATTCCAGGTCCACTCCCATCTTTTTCAAGTGTGGATATACATGCAGTTCAAATGGCTTGATATGTTCGGATTAAACTTGTACAGGTTGCAATATGACAGAGACAGCTTGGGTATATGCAAAGTTCTTGCAATTGGCCTTGAACTTGAAGGCATACAATGTTTAGTGAATGTATATATGACATTCTGGCTGCTCCATAAACAGTGCTTCCATAATCTAACTTTGATCTGGCAAGAGCCCTGCACACCCAAAATAAACCCAAATGTTTAATATGCCCATCTGGTGCTAGTTAGTACCTTTATCAGGTAAAGGTTTTTGACGCATCTGGATTTAAGGTCTCTTCTATGGGGTATGAATGACAGTCTTTGGACCCCGCCAAGATGAAGCTTCTTCTTATAGCCAATGAACAAACCTCATCCACATATGAGATGCAGCAAGTGTCTGGAGGGATCAGTGTCCAGGGATCTGGAGGCGTTCACAGCACTTTTCATCTTGATGTTGAAAAGGTGTTGTTGACTTGAACCCTGACATGCTGTCCTGACAGGGAATTTAAAAACGGCCCCTGAAGTCAATTTTGTGTAAGACTGTCCTGATTTCCTGATGAACCTCCACATTAGGGTTGGGCGATATTGAATTTTTCATACCGTTTTCGGATTATATGGCAGTATACGATATTACCGTGGGGGGGGCATTTCCGTCACATTTATAATTTATAATTTGTATGTTAAGTATTTAAATTCATCATTTAAATTTTCTTAGACACTTTACAATCGGCAGTGTTAATATGTTAGTGTTAACGCTAAATGTGACGAAAGTGCTGTTGTTATTTCCACTTAACAAACGCCCATAAAGCGCGGTCCATAAAAAAAGTAAAAGAAGCGAAACAATGATTTTAGTTTAACTTTATTCTACTATTTAACAAAATACTCACATTATTTTTTTTAATCAATCTTCTCCCACAAATCCATCATTTTCTGTGTCTGAATTGAACACTCCGCTTATCACGAGGCTAAAGCTATCTGCTTATTTGCAGCCTGCGATTCGTTTGAAATAAACTGAAGGCACATTGTTATATTTTTTATACCCAAGTATCATACTTTAAAGTCACAGTGGTGATTTAAAATAGGACGTTCCAATTCCATCGTCCTTATGACTAAGTCCGCAAAACTTTTTTTTTTTCAGCTGCGCATCTATCAGTCTCGCTTTATACTTTTGGCCCAGATTTTATGAAGGGTACGAGATCTAGTCTCATTTGCTGATGGAGTTAAGCCCCGCCCACCCAGCTCATTCTACACTCCCTGCTACATCAGCAAAAGCACGCCAGGCCACCAGGAGGATGGGTCCCTTTTGAGTCTTGGTCCTCCCAAGGTTTCTTCCTTCTATATTCAGTGAGTTTTTCCTTGTCACTGTCACCCTAGGCTTGCTCAATTTGGGATTGGTCTTTTAAAATATTATAACATTGTAAAGCTGCTTTGAGACAAAGCTCCATTGTAAAAAATAGCTATATAAATAAATTTGACCTTGGTCAGTCTTTTACCCCAATTGGAAAATGGTCAGGTACAAACAAAGGGAAGCGGTGTTTCTCTCTCATATCAGCCAGCTTTAACGATTCTGTCTTTTAGTAATGCACAGTTAGAGGCTTAAAGTTAGGCTACTAACTGGTTAATCTTTGTAGAGCACATCAAATTAGCTGGGATATTCTGGTAGTGCAAATTTAGAAAATGCTTTTTAGAAAATGCGTCCAGATTTTAGGCTCAGCTATATAATATTTTGATAGCATAATATTAACACTTAATATTTAGATTTAACAAGCCACCCAGCAACAGGCAACCATTACATTATTACTCTGTTAACAGTATATTTTATTTTACTTTACATTTTAATTATTAAAATTTAGTACATTTTTAAGCTAAGTTTATTGTTAATCATATAGTTTAGCCTAAACTCGAAGCACTTTCTAAAAAGAGTTTCACAAAGCAATTGAGCTAAGTAACGTTAACTAAACTGAGCTTGTCAAGTAACACTACCTAGATTAACCAGTTAGTAGTCTCACTCTAAGCCTCTTTGATTAATTGTGCATTACTAAAAGACAAAACTGTTAAAGCTAGCTGATATGAAAGAAACGCAGCTTCCCTGTGTTTGTTCCCAACCATTTTCTAATTGGAGTATAAGACTGGCGCGCTCTGGCTGACGTAGCGAGGAGTGTAGAATGAGCTGGGTAAGGCTTAACTCCAGTAACCAATGACTCTAGATCCCATACACTCCTTAAAAAAGGGCCAATACTTTAAAGCGAGAAACTTTGAGACAAAAGTGAGACTGAGAGAAGAAAAACAGCGCAATGAAAGTGAAAAAAAGATACAAAAATATCAAAATGGACAGATTAATATTCTATTCAAAAAACCTGTTTTTATAACGCTCAATATTATTAACATTTTCATTATACAATTTAGGTTCCAGACCTTTTTAGCTGGGATGTTTGCAGTTAATTTGCTCAAAGTCCTTCCAGCTTTTCTTTTTGGTTGAGCAGATGACCTTCCGAGCATGTGCCTGACTTATTTTAATCCAATTGCTTGGGAGTCTTGGGTGAGCATACAGTCAGTGTGTAGCACTCCTGTCCAGTGTGAAATGCCTCTGTTCCTCCCCTTGAATGTCACTTTGTCACCATGAAACTCGTTAATCGAACAACTTTTTGCCTTATTTGCTTTTCTGATGAGCTTATTGATTTAAATAAAATCAAATGCCTCTTTTTTAATTGCTTCATATTCATTTTGGGAAATGTACCCTAAATTTTGTGAGCAGTGTATTTGGAAAGTGGTCACTACCACACACCGACCCAAAAACTAACTTGTGGGTAACATGTTCACATCTTGCAGAACCAAGACAAAGTGAAGTAGGATATAGATAGAGCAGAGTGTAAAGACTTTAATAATGACGTGTGATATGCGAACTGTTAATGCTTGTTAATTTGTATTTATCGTGATATGGCAATGTGGGATATTGGACGTAATTAGTTGATCTGCTGGCACGAGGTCCATGGCTATTACAGATATGAAATGCTTTCAATTATGGGCTTTTGCCTGGTGTTAAAAGGATTTCAGGTATATTTCAGACTCTTCCAAGCTTTCTAATTCTCTTCTACGGATGGCTCCTCTACAGCTGTTGAGTGACAGATGTTGGGAAGTTTTTATGCAAATGCAAGCAAATGTTTTGCAGGTTCTCAGCCTGTACATTTTAGGCACTCAACTAAAATTTGGCATGATCTAAGTTTATTAGCATCTTTCACCTTTCCAACAATTCCCATGACCCCTTATATTAGCTGATAGTGACTCAAGCACAATTAACCTAAGCCAGCAGTAATAGAAATGCAGGGATGGGCTCTAGACTTTTTTCTGGGTCACAATTACTCATTTTTCATTCAGGGCTGGGTTTTTGGATCTATGTTTATTTTGGGTGGTGTTCATCACAGGTACTCCCCCACAAAACTTGGAGCCCAAAAAGGGATGCACAGAGCCGCAGAACTCTAGCAGATATGCATCAGGGATATAGGTGTGATATATGTGTATTGTGGTCAGACAAATGAGTATTTTAGATATTTCAAAAGAAATAGATGACATGTGCTCTGGAACAAAAAAGTTCTGACAAAGTCACCTAAACTTCCATGATGGCAGCATTAATGCAGAAAAGTACACTGACATTTTAGAGCAACATGCTACAAACATGCTGCCACTGTTGGAACCCTAAAAAAGGCTCTTAAAACAAAATTGCTTAGACTGTAAGACTGCATCAGCTGTAGACTGCTTTGAAGAAATTGCATCATTTCTGATACATGCATTACCAGATTTTTTACGAGATATTTTCGAATGTTATGCAAGCCTGAAATGCAGGAATAGATGTATATTATCAAATGAAAAAACATGAAGTATCTTGTGTTCATACTCTCTGGAATTTGTAATTTAACTTTAATATTACATGACTAATGTAGCATATGTTAATTGACATGATAAATATTTTGACTGCATGCAGATTTTATTAAAAACTTCTGAGAATTGGTCTTTGAATTAATTTGTACTGTTTTTGTGACTCTTTTGAATAGCATTGGCCTAACCTTACCTTACCATAAAACTAGTATTACTATCTAGGGAAAACAGAAATGGATCGCACAATCAAAAATAATGTATACAGCCAAAAGTATGTAAAAAAAATATTTAGAATTATTTGCTAGGATAACAGTTTCAAAAACGCTATTTCTACTGCCTCTGCATATGCCAGACACTGATACAAAGTGTTACGTTGTTCATATTTAGCTAAACAAAAGTAAATGTTTTATGGGTGCAAGTTATTTATTTATTTATTTTTGGGGGGGGGGCATGGGCAAAACTATTGCCTTCTGTACTAAACTAAGCAGTTGTCTTCTAAAACTCAAAACTCTTTTGCACACTGCAATACACGGTAAATGTATGTAAAAGGCACGATTACCTATCAAAGATGGCTCCAACTCCTGCACTATGTGCACTGTTGCGGTGTACGTGAAGGCCAGTGGCTAGCAAAATTCCATCCTTTACTGTGATAGAGCGATGGGAGAATGAAGCAATCAACAGCTCATTCCAACCTAAAAACAGAAAAAGGACTTTTTAAAATGTTTTTAAAAATGTTTATATAATTAAATTTACTTTCAGTCACTACAAACAGGGCTTACATTCACTACAAATGACAAAAAACACAAATCCGGCATGAATGTCAGCAAACTTGGTATGATTCATGAGTTGTGGGGTGACATGCTCCCAAGATAAATAAAGAAATTCTATTAATGCTACAGTTCTGATATGCAGAATAATTTATGAGTGAATCACAAATCAGTGATTTAAAATGGAGAACAGAGATGATAAAAGCACTCAGCCAAATTAAAATAATGTGTTAGGGCTCCAGGGCATTTCAAATGACCACTAATTGACACCAGACAAAAATGGCTCAAACATATTCATTGTTTAGAATGTAGCTTTAACATGAGTGCAGTGTGTCACTGTCTATGTAAATGTGCAAACCAATAAAAGTTACAGAGAAACTTTTAAGAAAGCATGGATAACAAAAGCATTTACCAGCACGTAGAAGGATGACTTGATCATCTAGAGCCAGCTCTGAAAAGTGTGGGATCCTCTTGGCCCATTCCACTAGAGTAAAGAGCTGTTTATCAGCTGCCTGGCAGATATTGGTGACGGGATCATTTCCCTTGAGGTAGAAGCATATGTTAAAGGAGAGTGGTATCAAAAGACAGAAACGGGTATTAGTGGCATTTACAATACATCACATGCTTTCATACAATTTATCGTGTAATGGGAACAGTAGCTGAGTCCCATTTCAGTGATCGCATCCCTCGGTGGCTGCATTTGAAGACCAACCGCATCACAGTGGCGTGACAAGGCTGTCACATTACGAAGGCTGTTCATATTCCATGGTAATGCAAAATCCAACTGATTGAACCTTCGCCAGCCAGTATATCCCAAAAGTTCATTGCACTGTGAGACAAACTGGAAATCTGCCTTAGAGCAGACCTTATAATTTTGGTTCGGACTTCACTGCAGTCTACGTGGCCTTCAAAGGACATACATCTTTAGGAAATATTAGACACGGATGTAGCCACAGAATTGGGATGCAGCTAGTGTTACAAAAATGTGTCTAAAACATCAGAACAAGTAATTACAGAGCTGGTCCCTGAGCAGCCGTCAGAGTGCATTTCAATTTTCTGTTCAACAGCCATTTCTGCCTCTAGAATCTTTTCCACTGGCATCTCTTCGTTCACTACACTGGTAGATTCAACATCTCCATCACGCTCCCTGTTCCTCTGACGCTCCTCCTGGACAGCTGCACCCCACAAAAAACATGATACATTAAAGATAACTGGAGGAGAGAGATGTAACAAGACATGGTAAAAGTAGATGAAACAGCAACATGAATATAAAGAATAGCCATTTCTTTTGTTACTATAAAAGTGGCAACAATGGCAGTGAGAATATTCGTTATGTATGTTACTGTGGTGGCCAAAGTGGTTAAGGAACTGGACTATGGACCAGGAGGTCCAGGGTTCAGATCTCACCTCTGCCACAGTTGGGTCCCTGAGCAAGACCCTTAACCCACAATTTTGGGATTGTAAAACTGTATTAATTGTACATCACTCTGGGACAAAAGTTAGCATTAATTAGTTAATGATCAGTAATCATAAAGACCGCAAGTAACACACCAAGCTGTCAGGGTTTACATTTAACTACTTATTTTATGCAATAAAAGGCAAAAACATTATTTAAAAAACATGCAATATGATTGTCTGAATTTTGTTAAAGAGTCCATCTCTCACAGTTGAAGTGTACTCATTATAAAAATTACAGACCTCTCCATTCTTTGTGGGAAAACACACAATAGAAATACCCCCTAATTTCTATGAGCAGTGCATATAAATTTTTTACCTTCCCTCTTCATTCCCATGGCTAAGCACTTCTGGTATCGGCAGTACTGGCAACGATTCCTCTGCCGTTTGTCAACCATACAGTCCTTGTTATCTCTGCATGTGTAGCTCAGGTCCTTTCTTACAGTGCGCTTAAAAAAGCCCTTGCATCCTTCACAGCTGTAAACCCCATAGTGCTTTCCTAAAGTTAAACACAGAACAAATGGATCATATAATAAGATCAGAAATCTTAATATGTCTTGGTATCCAATACATATTAATCTGAGTGCTTTTAGACATCTAGGGATGCACTGATCAATTGGCCAGGGACCGAAATCAGCCTCTTTTTAGCAAATCGACAGTAACCTGTGATCAGATGATCAAGGTCATATAATAGATTCTGTGCTGGTCACACACTTGTGCATTGCACAAAAAACAAAACAAAAAAAATAATGGTATCGGCCAAGAAAATTGACCAATTAACCAATAACTGTTTGAGCATAATACAGTGGTGTAAAAAAAAGTGCCCCCTTCCTCATTTCCTGTTTTTATGCATGTTTGTCACTTAAGTGTTCCGAGAACATCAAACCAAATTAAATAGTAGAATTTAAACACGAAATGCAATTTGTAAATTACGGTGTTTATTATTAAGGGAAAAAAATCCAAACCTACATGGCCCTGTGTGAAAAAGTGATTGCCCCCCGTTAAAACATACTATACCTGTGGTTTATCACACCTGATTACATTGTCTCCAGCCACACCCAGGCCTGATTATTGCCACACCTGTTCTGAATCAAGACATCACTTAAATAGGACCTGCCTGACTAAGTGTAGTTCACCAAAAGACCCTTAAAAGCTACACATCATGCCAAGATCCAAAGAAATTCAGGAACAATTGAGAAAGAAAGTAATTGAGATCTATCAGTCTGGAAAGGGTTATAAAGCCAT
>JAVSBV010180369.1:0-13268 GCA_033117975.1 Parotocinclus spilosoma | reverse complement strand
AGTCTTGGTTCCTCCCAAGGTTTCTTCCTTCTACTTTCAGGGATTTTCCTTGCCACTGTCGCCCTAGGTTTGCTCAAATTGGGATTGTTTTTTTAAGATCATATAAGATTATAAAGCTGCTTTGAGACAATGCTCCGTTATAAAAAGCTTTATAGAATAAATTTGAATTGAATTGCCAGAGTACCAGAGTTATTGCAGCATCACTGGATTTATTACAATTTCTCTTTTTCGATTCAAAGTTGGTTTTCAAATTTGGTCCAGTACGTTCGTAAGTTATTCTGATCATTAATAAGAATCATGTTGTGAAAAATATAGAGATATACATATATATATATATTGATACCGGACATTCTGAAGCAGTACAATACTCAGTAACGAGTATTAATCCTCGTTAATACTAATAATATCAAATGAATTAGCAAAGAAAACAGCAGGAGTGCAGTATGGAAACACTTCAGCTTCAAAGCAGATATAAATGAAAACCAAAGGCCAATTCGGTCATGCACACGGTCACACACTAAGGGCCACTTTAGAGACACCATTTAACCTAACACGCAAACAAGCCGGCCAATTGCTGCCATTCAACATGTCATACTGGTCCAGGCAAGCCGGGCTTTTTGGTTAAGAAGCACAATAATCTGTACTTGAATTTCTCAACCAACATTTCTCATTTCTCATTCAACACTTTAGTGGTTTTTATTATTTATTTTTTATCTATGTGACGCTTTGACCCCCAGTGAATCTCGATACGAGTGTGTATAAGTGTTTAGACACTGCAAAATTATTCAGTCCCTAGAAATGATCAAAACTTCCATTGGTCCTTTGTCAATACGTATGAAAACGTCCCTTTATAATTTAATATAATTTAATTTTTTCTGTCTGCATCCACATTATTTTAGATTTCCTCTTGCTCCAGGTCAGAACTCGGCTGACACAAGATATATAATGGTGATAAAATATATAAATGGTGCATCTTTCAAGTTGTTATAACTGACTGCCATTGAGAACCAATGTAGGAAAATAAAAAATATTAAGACTATTTAAAAATAAGCATTAAAAATATATTTAAAGCCAATATACAGTGCAGTCCAATAGTAAAATAATATAATTATAAATATAAATGTTACTTCATGACCTTAATAAACTTTCAATTTCAAAACCAAAATGAAAAAAAAATAATAATACAAATTTGGAATCTGTACGTTCGGATATCGTATCGTATCGTCGTTGTCAGTATCGGGGCAACACTAAATCAGAACTGATAATTAGCCGCTCTGGTTCCGTTTTCAGCACCGATTTAAAGCTTTTATGACGGTTAGTCAGCACAGGGGGGCGTATAAACGGTAAGAGATTAGAACCGAGAATGTGCGACAATACAATCCTGGTCATATTTATTTTACCAAAAGCAAAGAATGTTGTCGTTTTGACCCTGTTTTACATTTAGAGAGCTTTTTCCAGTCCTGTTTTCTATTGTGAAAAAACACTTGGTTTAGAAAGAAGGGCTAATTTAGGGTGTTTTCACTCTGATTATTACTGTTCTGTTTGTGTGAAACAGATTCTGAATTGAAACCATGCTTAGCTGGGTGTATGAAATATATCATAAGGCAGCGCTGCCTCATATCTCACTGTGTACTCATGCACAGCCACTACGCACGACTAAAACCTATAAGCATAAATTCTTCCACTGTTGCCATGGGCTTGTCACATGCACAGTACAGCAAAGTCTGCTAGGGAATCTCCTGGATTATTCCCCCACTTTATAACACCTATCAAAATCTTCATTTTCCCACAAATCAGTTTGAATCAACAAGCAGCTATAATAAGATATCATGACACGTAAAAGCCGTCCATCGCCATACAAGGATGAGATGACATTCAATTACGAGCATAAAGAGGAGCGACAGCTCGGGGTGATTATGACTGCATATATTTATGATAAACATTCCCACACAACATACCCATAGCAGTCTTTATTTTTCATAAAAAAGCAATGATTTGTGGTTGTGGCTTACATTATGAGCGATGTTTGGAAGGAGCTATAAACACAGTAAAATCTCTTTCTACTTGTTACGAGATGTGGTGGTTTTTGGTACGACCCAAGGATGCGGGATAGACGAAATCGCACGACGTATAATAATAATAACGGGGAAATTATATAGAAGAACTAAAAGGGGATTAAGAGCGGAGCGTAAGGTTTCTGAACACAAAAAAACCAAACGGATAAAAGGGTGCGCCGCTGTTAGCGATCGCGAGAGGGCGCCATAGCGCCAACGGGGCATGAGTGCAGAGAGCACGATTTGGGACGTCTCCCAAGTGGCGAGGCACGGAGGTAGTCTGAACACCAGAGGGCGAAGGTGAGCTCAGAAAGCAATGCCGGGGCGCGTCTAATTCAAACGCGCAACCGCGTGGCCACTGTAGCCGGGGCGTGTCTCACTTCGAGAGGGCAGCCGGCTAGAGTGAGGCTCAAAAGAGCACAAAAGGCGCCGAAGCTCCAGGGGGCGAGCGTGAGCTTGGGCGGGGGTGCGTCCCATTCAGGACGAGCAGCCGGCTGGACTGAGGCTCGTTGAATGCCGACGACGGAGGAGCGTGAACTCAGGCCTGTGAGGAGCACACGGGTCCAGGACGGGAGACCCTCAAAGTGGCCCTAAAAATACTAAATTACCTCGGGGGTTCCCCCCGTACACGTCATCAGCACTAAAAGCCCCCTGAATGTAACCACTATCAGTAAAGGTGTGCGTAAGGGAGTGAGCGTGCCGGTGGTCGGGTGAGCGTACTCAATGGAGATGACCTGACACCGAACAGCGCTAAAACCCAAACCTAAATATCAGGAGAAGCAGCTGTTAGGAATCAGGTCGTAATTTGGATACTGGATATAAACCGCCTCACCGATAGCTCTGTAATGGCGACCGGCGAGTACGGCCCAACGAGAGGGAGGAACCCTAACACTACTCATTAGGAATTAGGATGTTTGCTTGGTTTAGTCACTACAGGGTAAGCAGAACTGAAGCAAACAGTAACACGGCTCCTTTTGAGTCAATTCCATATTTAATTACGTATTTAATCAGTGAAAACGTTCTGATTGCATTTATTCCCTTTGCCACGCCTGTCCCCAGGTCACCCTGTCAACTCTGAACGTTCAAACGGTATCCGCAAACGTCGAAGGTAAGACGCCGTACTGAAAGATATCTCAGACGACTCGCAGCCTACTGAGACTGGCACCACACTGCTCAAGGGGTGAGGCTGTGGGGGAGATGCTTAGTGACCATAAAGGGAGCTACATATATTTAAAATGGCTGGCTGGTTATTTATTAAATAATAAACAGTGAAACTCTAATATATTCTTTATCTATTATTTTAAACAGAACAGAGATTTTTCTGGGAAGGTGGGATTTGAACCCTGTACCTTCCGGTCAATAGGCCAGTAGCTTAACCGCTGGGCTACCACAGTTCCCGAAGGTTCAATCGGGAAAGTCCCGTGAGATTTTAGACAGGACTAAACGACTCATTTCCTCCTTCCTCTTTCCTCTTTTTTTTATTATTATTAGTCTTTTATTTGTTTTTTATATATCGAATAGCGGGGGTTAAATGCAGATGCTTGTAGCGTTACATCAGATTTATAGACTAAACCTAGCAACCCATTATTAGCTGGTATGTGTCGGAACCCTAGATTGATTGTTATACGTTTTAAAACGCCATACGCTTTGTCATTAATTTGATATTAGTTTGCATTTTCTGCACCCGTATGTCACCCAAGAAATGGGTCAACATATCACTACTCAGTTTTTATTTTAAAAAATGCACTGATCCATAGGGTTCAGGGTTTTTACAATCTCCCCGAGCACCCAAGAGTCAGAGGCTTTGTAAAAAAAAAAGAGATCAATTAAATTAGATCCAAATAAATTCCCAAGCTATGGCATCTTAATCCAGTCCCGAAAGCCAGCCCCTGTATCTTCCCTTGCTTCTCGACCTTCCTTCCAATCTACCTTCCGTCCAGTGGGAGACAAATAACGTTACATCTGACCCACATAGAGAGAGTAATGCATCAACACTGTGCGCCAGTTCCTCAGCAACATCCTTCTTCTTTTTCTCCAATGCCATGAAAGAGCACAGCCAAAGCCAGTCCTGTACAGGAAACAGCCAAGCACTGACACGACGTCAGATTTACCAGGCCTCGAAATAAAGGCTCGCTCCGCTGTCATTTGTGAGGATCTCAAAACATCTGTTTCGTAGCCGGATAAAGGAACGGTTGCCTCATTTCGACCTCAGATGTACAGGAAGGAAGAGGCATTATCAAACTGGAGCAACAACAAAGATGACATGAATACTAGAGCAGCTTCTAAGCTGTACGTGCATTATACGGTCTATCCTATCGACAAGAAGTAACTCCTATTGTAGCCGAAAAGCCTTGTGATACTGATCCTGATCCCTGCTGTAACTTGGATGCTGAGCGTAATTACGATTGCAATAAAGCTGAGGTTCTGTGTACACACTGGATTCATGTTCTCCGTTTAGTAATGGCCAATTAAACTGAATGCCTGAGTGCTCATTAGGGCTGGGTCACCCCCATCAAAAAGATGATCAATTAGTTTAGCCCTGGCTGGCACGCTGTGTTACTTCATCTCCATCTCCATCTCCATCTCCATGGACGCCTTCATGAAGCCACTTTTCATTAATATATCATCGGTCTAATCAAGGGTGTTGGCTCAGGAAAAGCTTTGAGCGTTTGGAAAGGCTTCCCATATTTTTTGTCTTATGGAGTTTATGGTATGCAGTCCAACAAGCTTTAGGGTTTTTACCTAGGATAGTAACATAAGACATGGGCAGTGTTAGGGGTCGCGCCGTGAGCCCGTTTTCCTTTTCTGCCGCGGTGTGTTATTTTACCCCGCCCCCTTACTGTTCCGTTTCTGTTTTTCGCTGCGATCGATTGGTTTGTTCCTTTTCTTGTTTTTGCGTTCTCTTTGCTCCCCTTTTGCTTTAGTTTGGTTTATATTTCTCTTATCAGCCATTAGATTTGTGGTTGTTAGATGCCGTTAAGAGTCGCGCCTGATCGGGGCTGACCCTGGATCCGAGCCTAGGAAAAGGTCGCATTTGGATCTCCGGCTGGATGGGTTGCGTCCCGGTGTCTCTAGAAAGTCCAGGGCCAATAGGATCCTCGGCCGTCAAGGGCACTTCCGCGATCCTCAGCCATTAGGGGCCGTCTCTGGATCCACGGCTTTTCTTTTCACCCCCTTTTTGTCCTTTTATTTTCTTTTCATTCAGGCACTGTTAGTTTCTCTTTTTGTTTTGGTATTGTGCCGTCACGTGGTCCGTTGATTTGCAGACTCTTATGTGGATTCCCGGCTGTGGTCCCTCGCCACCTATGAAAGCACGGACCCCCGTAGCCTGCGCCATCCAGTGGAGCCCATGCCGGATTTTGAATCCTCGTCGCCCAAGCTCCCGCGGACCCTCGGCACCCGACTCATCCCGCGGACCCTCGGGATTCCAGCCGTGGACTGGCCACAGCACTTTCGCCGTCCTGTAGACCCCCGGCACCCACGCCGGAGATCTGGACTTGCCCTTTTTGGTTATGCCTGACTTATGTTGTTTAATAAAATATGTGGATACTGCATTATGGGCTCCGACCATTAAAACCCGGTAGGGATTCTGGGAATTTGGGAAAACCAGGAATAGTTTTGCGAGCTCTCCGGGACGCCCTATCGTAACAGGCAGCACGGCGGCTCGGTGAGTAGAACTGCCACCTCACAGAAAGAAGGATGGATGTTAACGTGTGAGTATATTGTCCATAAAAATAAAATGATCGAATGCCAAATTACAGCTTCGATTTCTGACTTGCAATCAACTCACTTGTACCACTTAGTCTCCAACGAAGCATGTGGGTACCGTCAGGGCAAAGTTTCTCAAGTTGCCATATCTGTGTGGGCTTCCAATACGTGCTTTGTTGAGCTCCCACATCTCCACCGGGGCACACTTGTGCCCAGTGTTTGTACTGACTCTAAACCTATGGCGGCCAAAAATATAAACAAATTAGGTTCATGTACTGTAACAGAACCCTGCCTGTTTAGGAGAACACTCAACAACATACACATTCACAGAAAATTATTTATTTTTGCCTTCCTACATTACAAGCCATATTAAACCTCTTTCATTCACACACACACACACACACACTGTACGCTTTGTGTAAATGGAAAAACCTTACTCTACTGAGGTGGCGCTGAACAAGCAGGCCTCTTCATTGCAGATTAAAGGTTGTTAGAGGGAGCGTGAGTGCCCTCTAAACAGCCCTCCTCACTCCTCATCACGCTCGCTCAAATGGCTCGGCGTGAACTTGACGCCCACGGCGCTGCTGCTGACACTGAAACACTCAGCATATACAAACACGGCCTTCAGCCATGTGCCAGGGGGCCCAACAAAGAAAAGCCGTCGGACCTTTACAGCTCTCAATGCCTAGCTCGGCTATTATTAAATGGTGGCTACGCTCATCCTCTTTTGTTTGAATTTCATCTCTTTCATCTTTTTTTCCCCATTTTTAGAAAACACCTGTTACGAGATGTGGTGGGTTTTTTTCAGGACCCATGTATGCGGGGTAAGCGTATCCCACGACGTATAATAACAATGGGGAAATAATATAGAACAACTGAAATGGGATGAAAAGCGGAGCGTAAGGCTCCTAACACAAAAAAACCAAAAGGATAAAGGGGCGCGCTGAGGTTGCTTCCCGAGTGGGAGCAACGCGCGAACTGGTCGCGAGAGGGCGCCGAAGCGCCAGTCGGGGCAGACGTGCAGAAAGCACAGTTTTGGGACGTCTCTTAAATGGCGAGGCACGGAGGTAGTCCAAACACACACACACACTTGGCCATCAACTGATTCTTCTTATTAGCATTTACCAGGTTCTATGGTCAGAATGAACCAACAGAGTTGACCTGGCTTCCCTAAGTCGCCTCTACATGTGAGTGATTTTTTTTTTAGTTCAACTGATTCCACCGGACAAACAAATATTTTCAGTTGAGACTGAGATTGTGCTGAATTAAGTTGAGATTACGAAAGACAAAGCCACGCTGGACACAACAACCATTTGATATCTGCTGGATCATATAGGAACTTGAATTGAGTTGAATCCTATGAAGTGGCCTTTCATTGAATCGTAAAACAATACTGACAATGTGTTCGTTCAACTGAGCTTTAAATGTTTCATGTTATAGCTTGTCCTTAGCATCTAGTGGTTCAACAACAGTGCATTCCAATTGCCCCGATACACCTTTTTGTGGTTACATAACATTTTCTGTCTCCAGCCCTAACTGCATGTGACGCCAAAATACTGGTTCATGCATTCGCTTGCTTTTGCACTGATCACTTATCATCAAAGCCATAAACACTCCATGAAAGCCAATGCAGAAGCAGCGGTGTCACCAAATCAGATTTAACATCTGGATCAGTGCCTTTTCTGCATCTGATTCATGCACGAAGCCTTGCATGCAGCATGACACAACGTCCCTGATGGCATCAGTACTGGCAAACTGCCTTTATGTGACTCTGGTCCCATGGCTGATGGTAAATTCTTCTTCTTAGACTTCATATTTTAAGCAGAGAAGCCAGAATACAGTAACAGCCAGTCACAATATCGCAAAAGCCACGTACCTCTGAGCCGTGCCTCACCTACCATGTGTACTACAGAAAAAACCTCTTACCCCACATGGTATTACACGTTTCCTAACCAAAACGTTCCTCAAATTCCTCACAGGGAGGGAAACAAGATTACAACTCTCTCCCTCGTGTTCTTGTCTCCTTCAGGTGAGCTGGGTATGCTATCAGCACTTCCAAACACTTCTCAGCCAAAGGAAAAAACAATGGCAGTTTAACAGCACAACAAATTCACGCACTGATACACAGCTTAGAGGCTAAGAGCTGAAAAGCCAACGGTGTACACAAGTTCCTACAGAAAGCGCGGGTGAGATGACATGAGATATTGTTCGGTTGCCTTTTTGGGCAATCTGATCGTATCCCAAAAGATGATTGATTGAGTTTTCTCAAAACAAATGGTCCAATAGCAGATATCAGACTAGTCAATTAACCTTACAAAAGCTGTGTTTTAGAACAAAAGGCTATTTTCAGCAAAGGTCTATATACTATTAATCTAATCAGAAATTTCTTTCTGTTTTTTAAAGTGGTGCGCGAAAGTTTGTAAACTCTAGAGCCCTCTATATTTCTGCATACATATGACGTAAAACGTCGGGTTTTTACATAGCCCTAAAAGCCCTAAAGCTCGATAAAGAAAACCCAAAAATGCATTTAAATGAATGCAGCTACAAACGGGTTACACTCGCGTACGTAAAACTGGATGCTTTTCCTTGGTAAATAATCTCTAAAGTATAATATTTTCGGTTTAATTTCCTCAGCTGAGTTCTCTTTATTTTTAGGATGAAAACCCGTACACTGAAAAACAAATAAATAAACAAATTAGACTGGATGATGATATTGAAGACGATCAGCTTTCAGTATCAGTATTCACCTTCAAATTAAATATTGTTCAGGGTAAAAACGAAGACCTTTCCCCATCTTTGAACCTCGATTTTTTGGCACCCGTGTTAAAAACCTGCTCACATTCCTATTAGTCTTGGCCAGGTGTAAAGTGTCTCTGTTTACTCCGAGCTAATCTGATTCCTCGCCGAGATTAATTAAGCTGTGAGTGTAGCCTCCAAACTGGGATCTGGATCAGCATATGAACCTGTTTGTGCCAATTAAATCTGATTAATTATACTAGACTGAAACAGTGTAGAAGCAGCCAGTAAAGTGATCCATACGGTGCCATCCCTCCTAAACACCCAAGGGTCATACGGCAATGCAAACAGCTCTAACTGGCGGGCTAAGACTACCCATTTTTTGGTACCACCCCCCGTAATCCTGAAAGAGGAACATGGAGGACGGCGAAGTTTGATAGCAGCATCTGGAAGATAGTGATCACCTGGGACTCGTTGACATATTACCTTCTATTCTTGCTTTTCCTCTGCTTATATATCAAAACCTGTTCTGATTCTGCCCGGTGAAAGCACCTGCTCCTGGTCCCTCACTTACCGCACTCCTTTCAGCATGAATCAGACCAGTGCTGATTGGGAAAATAACGGGAATGTTACGATAGGGAGTAACGAGGGTCTCGCCAAATCCCCAGGACCCAAATAACCAAAAATAAGAAGAGATCTGGCGTCGTAGGGGCCGCGGTTCCACAGAAACGTCTCCGTGCCGAGGGTCCGCGTAACGGCTTGGGTGCCGCGGTCCACAAAAGTGGTTCGGTTAGGTCCCAAATAACAAAAGAAACCGTGAAATAAAAACAGCCTGAACAAAAAGAAAGTAAAAGGGCAGAAAAGGAGAGAAAAAAGGAGACGGATTTTTAAAACCGAGGAGCCAGAGACGGCCACTAATGGCCGGGGATATGGGAACGGCCTCTGACGGCCGTGGATCCAGCGGTGGCCTCAAGAGATCCGGAGGCGCCCTCTAGCGGCCGAGGATCCGGGGTCAGTCCCAACCAATCCAAGCAGTGGGGTCCGGTGCGGACTGCACAAAATGAAGCGAAACAAAACAAAGCAAAAGCGTGCACAACGGGGGGAAACTGATAACTGACGCCACAATTACGCAACACATAAACTCAATGAACTTAAAAAGTCAAAATATAGTTGAAAAATAAAATGAAAACAGGTGCGTAACAAAATAAACGAATCAATCGATCGCCGCCGGTAAATAAAAACAAGTGCCATACGTGAGCCTTTGAGCCCGTTTTCGTTTTTCGCCACGGCTTATTATTTTACCCCGGTCCCTTAGTGTTCAGTAAGGCAAAAACAGAAAGTGAACACGAAGGGACCGGGGTAAAATAATAAACCGCGGCGAAAAACGAAAACGGGCTCACGGCGTGAGCCCTAACAGAGAAAGGCTTAACAACGGCATCTCGGCCGGACCGCGCCACAAATTAATTGCTGAGCGCGACTGCAAATGGAGACAAAGACAAACATATGGAGCATGTTCTCACTCTTTCTCTGTCTATTCGGGTTGAGCCATGCTATGAGATGGTGAATTCAATTAGAAGGGTAGTAGAGCGATGGACTCTTCACAAAAATGGCAAAGATTTGGCTTACACTGTGCAGCAAGAAGCCAAAGACACCAACACCACAGATGATTAACACAAATGCTAGAAATAATGAGCAATAAAATGGAGCATGGAGCAGAAATCAAAAAGTAATCCCTATTATAGCGAGCTAACAATGAAAGTGGGAAGTTTTCAGAGCTGGCAACCTGTTTCATAACATTGTGGAGGATGTTATGTCAGCCGCAACTGCAACTGCTGCTAACGGGTTCGTCATAAAAAGCGTACAGACATAAAAGCAGTAGTAGCTGAATAGGTTGTGCTGAGCGCTGGGTCGATTCATGTTACGGCACTGTTACGGGATTCACCTCGACACGTCTCGTTTAAACCTGCTGCCCTGTGCTCCTACGAGGCGATCCAGCACAGAAGAGTTTGCCAAATTGAATGAAGAACACAACACAAAACCATTTGAGCTTGAAACTGGAATGCCAGTGCTGTTCTTTATCTCACAGTCATGTTCCAAATGGTTGTGTATTTACATATGTTGAACATAGAGAACCATAACTGATGGATTTGCTCTGTGCTGTCAATGTTTTCTTTTCATTCCTTTTACTAGATGGGCAATTCAGTTCCGAATATGAACATTACTCTGGCATGCAGTTCTTCTCCAGTATTGCACTCCCAAGGCTGCCAGGATTCTCTTGGACTACACGATGTAAGATTGGATCAGACGCCAGTCCCTCTGGATAAGGGTGTCTGTTAAGTGCTGTAAATGTAAAAAACATATAACACACTTCTCCGGGCGCTCCTCTCAGCAGCGCAGTGGGGAATCGTAACTCCCCCCACGCCCATTCACACCTGTTTACGGGCCAATTACTGGGGAGGCAGGAGGCGATCTGGGATGTTAGAAAGCTTACTGGTTGCACGTTCAAGAAGTGGACATGTGCAGTGCTAGCGTTAACTTTTCTATTTGCAAATAAAGCACTGTTCCGAATACTATCCTATATTTATGGAAGTATTTCTACACTATTTTAGCGGTAGAACTCGCAGAACGTTTGGGGAACATCGTAGGGCTTGAATGAATTCAGTCTAGAATGAAACTTTCACAAACAGCGAACACAAAACCGCAGATAAAAACTTGTCATGTCGCCAAGTAGAGACTCAGGCTGGCGATGCTCTAGTGTTACTTCCCGTTTTTGGTGAGTATTCATCCGCCGAGTAAATACAGTATTTACTGTAAATCCTCATATTTTAGGATTTATAACACTCCTTTAATGTTAGAATAAATTTTTTTTTTATATATTTTTATAAATTGTGATTTAAAAAAAAAAAATTTAATGTAAAAGTTCATCAAATACGTGTGTGTGTGTTATCGAGTTCCGCAAAAACCCGGGAAATCCACGATATATTTTTTCCAGTACTATTTTTTGATGCACCGAGTCCGGGAAAGGTGAAGGGACGTGACGAGGGAACACTGTATCCCCTAATTTTTGTGAGCAGTACTGTTATAGGTTCGAGATAATAGCCAGATAGTGGGAAACAAAGAAATGAGTACTATTTATAATAGTGCAGGCACATACAGTTATGGCTTTATGATGCTCTCGAACCCCTGTCTATGCCTTATAGGCTTTGAATTTGTACGATTACGAGATATCGTATATCTGATTCCTTTGAGATAACGTCCTGGAAATTGCAATGTTTCACCAAGAAAATGTTCTGCTACATGTAATTGGTGGTTTTTTTTTTTTTTGCTTTTATCTTTTTAGGAATCATTTCCTTTTTCTTCTTCTCCGGCAGAGCTAAAGGATTGGATTTAGTACCTAATTTGCACTATTATTGGGTGCCCATTCTGGTGAGTGAATATCCCTTCTGGTATTTTGAATTGCCGCACCTTAGACATTGTTCAGAACAGAGAAACCATCTGAGTTAACGTTCCAGACTACGATTTGCAGAACTTAAGCCTTTTGTTCTGTAATGAACGACCCACACTGATTGTGACTCTGTTTTTTTTTCCACAGACGATTGTGTTCGGCTCTTATCTTATAGCTCATGGTTTCTTCAGCGTGTATGCTATGTGTGTGGACACCCTCTTCCTTTGCTTTTGTAAGTACGGGATACAACACACTAACACATTTAGAACTAAGTAAAGCTAGTTTTAGTATACGTGGGTCACTTTTGTAGTTTACAGTGGAACAAGGGGCAAGGGAGAAAGGTGATTTACCCGTGAAAGGGTGTCCCGGAGAGTCACCAAGGTGTTCATTGATACCCCAAATACGTGCATTCTTTGTCTCATGCCAGTGCTTTATATTATGAGCTGGAGTTGCGGGGTGTATCGGCACTCGAAAAGTATCTTATACTTGTCATTTTCCAATAGAAACGGTAAGATGGCTCATTTTAAGAGTTTTAGTACTTTAAAGAATAAATGTTTTTTAAAGCAGTTTAATATCTGCAGTTCTGTCGATGTGCCACAGGGAGGCAGTATGTGCGTGCAGCACTGTGCTTCCTCTCCCTGCAGGTAGACAATAAATAATAACAATACATTAGAAGAGAATACCAGCACTTTTGTAGAGTGTCCACCGCCTATAGAGAAAGTACTCTCTTAATTTTAAGCCCATGAACAAAGAAAAACTGTCCAAAAGGAGAGAACACTTCCAAACTAGTTGTACTAAGAGGTCATTCCTCGTGCTCATGTCGTCAAATAAAAATTAAACGAGTGATGGAAATTTTGTTAAAATGCCCTCATTGATCCAGTGAGATCCAAAGTTATGTAACTCATCAAGGGAATCCCACAAACCTTAATAACAGTGTGACCTTTCTAATCTAAATCTGAACATCAGAAGTGGACCTATTCATCGTCAGCATTTCTTTCTGGTATTTTCTATTGTTCAAAAAAACCCCAAATAAGTTTAAGCTCCGTTTTCTGTCATTTATGAATCCATTCCTTTACCCGATGTTTTAGGTTTCTTGACATTATAATATAATATAATATAATATAATATAATATATTATAAGAGCTATGTCAAACTGTTTTTTTTAACGATTTTTAAAAAGTAAACACTTGAGCATGCCCCTTATAGTCGATTAATAGTACAGTCTAATCCGGTTAATGGGACCAGCCATTTATTCGGACCAAATCCTAAAGTACCGAAACAAATACTATTATATACGTGTAATGTTATTCGCTTATTTGGACCAA
>JAVSBV010180358.1:0-13269 GCA_033117975.1 Parotocinclus spilosoma | reverse complement strand
GCACCTGAGCTCAATTTTGAGCTTCATGGCGAAGGCTGTGAATACTTACGTAAATGTGATTTCTGAGTTTTTTATTTTTAATAAATTTTCAGAACTCTCAAAAAATCTTTTTTCACATGGTCACAATGGGAATTTTGAGGAAAGAGATTAATTTAATACAATTTGGAATATGGCTGTAACGTAACAAAATGTGGAAAAAGTGAAAGGCTGTGAAAACTTTCCGGATGCACTGTATAATACTGATCATAAAAAAGAAAAGGCCCTGTATCCCTTTTATTACCAATTAGTGGATCCCCTACTGAGACTGAGAGACCGAGAGAATGTTTTAAACAATTTCAATCATTTATCCTTACCTTTATCTAGAAAAGCAGGTATTTAATGGATAATTTGAGTGCCTTCTGGTCTATTTATGGTTAAGCAGAAAAAAATAATTTATAAACAAACCCCATGATGTGCGTTGGTCAAACATAAAGTGAACACGAAAGCCTCTTTCTTTCCTTTAAGGCGGAATTCCAGAGAGGTTAAGGTCTCAGTCAGCTCCTCAACTCTAATATCCCTATCTCCCTGCTCCACTTTCAAACAGCCTTTTGCACTAGCAGAACAAAAGCAGGCAGTCTACAATGGCAAATGCAATTGGTTGATATTCCTCTCACGATAGTGGGAGAGAGTGTAGGAGAGAAAAAAAGGTTGCAAGAAACTGAAAGGCACCATAATCACAGGTTTCATCTACTAAAACAAATGCATTTTCAGGAAATTCTGGTATGTCATATTAGAAGTTTTTTTTATAATGGCATACAGTCTGGAACAGCCAGGCTAACAGCACAATCAACTCAGATCAATCCCAGAACATATGGATTTTACGCCTAATTAATTGTATTAATAGAAAAGAAAACTGATTTATATCCACTTTTACTTATACTGTCTTTTGGGTGGCTTGGTGATTTGCTGGGTAGCACCATTGCCTCACAGCAAGAAGGTTCCTAATTTGATCCAAGTGAGTGGCCTCTGAGGTACGATAACGTGGCCGGTGGTTAGCGTGCTCAACATCTTCAGATGATAAACTCCACCTACATGCCCTTCCTGTGTATATGTGGGTTTACTTCAGGTACACTTTTTTCCTCCCACAATCCAAAAACATGTTAACTGGTTACTCTAAATTGGACCAAAATGAATGTGACTTACTAATATTGATGTAACCTTGCTCCTATTGTGAATAGTTATTGATTCTAATGCAACATTAAATAAATAAATAAATAAGCAAACAAACACCACACCCAAAAAAAATGCACAATCCCCAGTCCCTTATTAGGTACACCTGTTAATTTGTTAGTTTGTTAACATAGAAATCTAATCAGACAATCATATTACAGGAACTCAATCCATTTACACATGTAGATTCAGACCTGCTGAAGTTCAAAATGTGCATCACAATGGGGGGGAGGGGTGGTTTATGTGACTTTAAATGTGGCATAGCTGCTAGACAGGCTGGTATGAATAATTCAGAAACTGTTGATTTACTGGGATTTTCACTCAAATCCATCTCTAGAGTTTATATAAAATGATATGAAAATGAGAAACATTAAGTGAGTGGTAGTACTCTGGGCAAAAATGCCTTGTTAATGTCAGAGGAGAATGGCCAGACTGGTTCAAGTTGATAGAAAGAAAATCATTAATTGCAAATGAGATATGCGGAAGAGCGTCTCTGAATGAACAGCACATAAAACCTTGAAGCAGATGGGCTACAGCAACAGAAGATCACACTGGGTACCACTCCTGTCAGCTATGAACAGGAAAATGAGGCTTCAACTTGTCTACAAATGGTTCGGACAATTGAAAAAAAAGGCTGCCTGGTCTGATGAGTCTCTGCTGCCACATTTAGATGGTAGGGTCAGAATTTGGCGTAAACATAAAAGCATGGATTCATGCTGCCTTGTATCAATGGTTCAGGCTGCTGCCACTGGTGTGGCATCGTTTATATTTTCTTGGTACACTGGGCCCTTTACCAATTGTTTATGGTTTAAATGCCAAAGCCTACCACAGTATTGTTGCTGACCTTGTCCATCCCTTTATAACCACAGAGTACCATCTTCTAATGACTACTTTCAGCAGGGTAACCTGAAATGTCACAAAGCTCAAATCTTCTCAAACTAGTTTCATGTACATGACAATGAGTTGTTGAATTTGTGCCACAATAAATTACATTAAAGGCACTTTTGAAGGCAAAAGGGGGTCCAACCCAGTACTAGTGAGGTGTACCTAACAAAGTGGCTGGTGAGTGTATATTTTCAATGAGAGCTTGGCAGCTTCATCCTTAAGTTGTAAAGCTTGTAGTGCTCACTCACTCACGTCATGGACCTTTAAAACAAGTGCCAGTAACAATGAGGTATAAACACCCATAAGAGCTACACAGCTACATAACAGTTTACACAAATCTGCCGCCTCTTGAGTGGGTTGATGGACCTGTAATAGATATTCGTTTATAAAGTCTCTGCCGGGCACTAGGCAGCACAGACACTTCTTGGTCTGTATTTATTAAGACAAATGCTTCTCCTTTGACAGTATTTGCAAATACCTTAGCATTTATTTATACTCTCTGTCTTTTATAGCGTATTTGGTGTCACCTTAAAGTAACTGTCCATTTTACTGTTATATTAGAAGTCAGTACCACCTGAAATAGACTGCACCAAAAACATCATATTTCTGAGTGGTAGTGACAACCAGTAGACTTAGCATCTGCTTAAAAATCTATGTCATTTTGCCAGTACTGCAGAAGCTGTGTAATGCCAGCCTGCTTCCTACCTGCATCAATTAAGTTCCTGCTGCTATTCATTTCCTCTGAGTGTCTCCCTTAACCTTCCTTTAAACTTGTTTCCCCTATTAGCTGGGCAAACAGAATATAGTCTGTCTGTCTCTCCCCTTCCCCCAGTATAACTGCATGCCTAAGAGGTTCCATGGTCAGAGCTAAGTATCTCCTTGCCTATCTCCTCTTCTCTAAATCATGGGCATTTCATCGATGCAGGAGGCTCTTATTATAGCCCCCATGAACTCTTTCAACACATATGCCCCCAGACAGTTTATTTTATTTTGGGTCTCTTCTTTTTGTGTTTTTGAGGTCAGTGAGGCAGAAAACCAATTAGTCAGGCTCCTTTTATCACTGAATGAAAGTGAGATGACACTGGCAATGATACAGGCTAGGCACACACATCCTGACTCTGCCAATCCTGAATGTGATGCGAGTTTCACACGAGCTCCCTTTGCCATTGAGGACAAAAAATCTGCCTTTGTTTCTTTAATACCTCATTGCCTTCTGTGTCCCAAATAGTTGAATATATTATTGAAGCTCTCCCAAGCTCTCTGCAGAGTAGGAAAGCACAGGGTACAAAAACAAATACAGATAAAAAGCTCAAAATGCCAGACCGCAGTGAGTGGTGAATTAATGGAGCTTTGTACCTTTTGACCAAATACTGCATTGTCTCGTCATAAAAAGGGAAACAAATGCAAAATTGTATCTGGGTATGTTTGTGTGTGTTTTTCTCTTATTTACTGGTCATAGTACTTGATGTAGCAAATAAAAAAACAACCAAACAGTATTATCTGGTAGACTTTCTGCTGGGTGGGAGAACCTCTTACCTGTTAAACCTCCCTTTAACGGGGAGATTCAGTTAGCAGTCCCTGTCTGCCAAAGAATGACTCCAGGCAGCATGAGCAACAAAATAACATGTCACCCGTACACAAGATGCTTTTTTAATCATGCAAAGAAAACTTTACAGTCAAGGGCAGTAGAAAGAGTATGTAGGCCTCTGCCCAGCAGGGGATTTCTTTTGACATAGAAAGGCCATATACTGCCATATACTGCCCTACCTCAGCATTTTACTGCCTGACATAGTGCCCTTGGAAAATTAGAGTAGCATCATCAGCTTACAGTTTTAACATAATTAAGTGGTTTTAATTCTCCATAATGCCTTAATGATACCCACATTAATGCTTGATTGAAATGTGACTTTAAAAATAATGTAGGCAGAGCTGGATGGAAAAAAGGCGGGGGTGGGGTTCTCCCTCTATTTCTCTGAGGATGGAGTGTGATTGATTCCAAAAGCGTCTTGATTCCCAGACATGGAACTGAAAATAACCTACAGCTCATCTTTATTCTTCCAGTGCACTGACCCAAACAAAAGCGCAAATGGTGTATGCCATGTCATCTTTTAAGGTGACATTTTGTCTGGCATGCTTGACGTATCAATAAGGCATTGTGTCAACAAAAGTAATGGAATGCTTCAGCCATATCTCTCGACATTAATTTCACGTCTCGGACACCAATAATTTTTTGTGGTGCCCTTCTTGTACTGAGGAAGTGCAATCACAGATTTAGTTTGTATACTAAATGTGACGTATACTGTTAAGTGAACTTTCTGCTTTCTTTCTGTCCTACCAAAGCAGTGCTGTAATCAAGGCCAATGGCAAACAGCTTAGAATAGAAGGGAGACCTCTGCTGTTTGCATGGTGTACTTCACAAAATGCACTTAGCTACATATTCTTAAGAAAACGTCCAATTAAATGTGAACTGCCATCATGTGTTGTGAAAAATGTTGACGAGCCCATATTAGGTTCTGTAAGGTACAAAGCATGTAATATGGTTACTGTCACATATTTAGTGCAACATATAATTTTGCTGTCCAATGTAAAACTGCCTTTCAATGCGTAGAGGTAGATAGTTATAGATACTGTATGCCTTTTCAAAACATTATTAGCATGACTGAATAGTGAAAAGCAACAGTAAACTGAGATCTATGACTGGGCTAGGTTTCAGCACCACTTGTGAGCAGACAGCTCCCATGCAGCATGTTTAAGTTAAAAGGCTATGTGTCACCTCTGCCTTATGCTAGCTTTCAAAGTACTTGTCATTTTATTAGAGCTAAGAAGAGGCTTTGACGTACAGGTCATAATGAAAACATTTTCTATTTACAGTAGGAGCAAAGGGCTTTAGAAAATGATGAAACGGCTCTTATGTGAAGACAGGAAATTATAAGCAGCAGCCACAAATTGTGATGCAATGTATTGTGATAAATGAACCACATTTTTGCTCCTTATAACACACACACACTAATAACAAGTGTGTTGTATTATTCTTTGCTTAAACCTGTTTCTCTATTGTAAATGTAATATTTATTTCCCTTTCCAGATAACAAGAAGGGCTCCGATTAGATGCTTGTAACATCCTCATTGCTGGATTTTCAGTGAGTGCAGTATTCATATTAGTTTTTAATATTTAAAAGTTAATAGTTGATTTATTATTCATGACCAATGGAACTGTTGGTTCCCTTGCTTCCCCACATATTTAAAACTGTGTGCTCAGATGTTGAAAGTGCTATAAATGTCTGAGGTTATCTAGAGAGCTGTAAATGCTGAAATGGGTCCTTCAAAGTTCTGTGTATTTGTTGTTAAATCCGCAGCACCTACAGCACTGCTCTTAAGATGATGCTATTTTTCATTCTCTTTGTTCACTGTTAAGTAATTTGCCTTCTCCAAATCTTTGTGAAGGTGGGCTTTGATTTTCTTTGCTTTGCGTTTGCTGTGTGACTCTAAGTCACTGGATTTATTTAAAATTGCAAATGGTGAAGGTTCTTCGGTTGTCAGTGACAGATCAAAGTCTAACTTTGAAACAGTAACTAGCCATTGTTACAGCAGAGGCTGTAGGACCGTCTCAAATAATAATGTGGTGACAAGTGGTGACAGCTGGCATATTAACTCAATTCGGCTTTACTCTTTTTCTTTAAAAATCCTTTTTGTTATATCCAAGTAAAATAAAACACTGGCTTCAAAGAACTTGTTAAAAATGAAATCCTTAAACGTTTTCTTTTAAATAAGTAAATGCTGAGCACTGGCTCACCCATTTGCTGTACATCATGGCACAATGACAGTACAAAGTGATTATACTTTTGTGCCCAGGTGTCTTGTAATTTCAGAGTCATGCTCTCCTGCTGATGGCCCCTGTTATATTTGCCCTGGTATACACTGATATGTCAAGGCCCCATTTTCCCTTGTGCCTTATCCAATCACAGCGGTTAATGAACCATCACTCCTTCTCTCTATATTTGCACTGAATGGAGTTGGAAGGGCTACTGTGTTATCTCTCAAACCTCAGCGCTATACATTGCTTAATCGACAACCTGCATGGTCACTGGTAAACATACACTCCTTGATCTGTTTATTAGGTACACCACCTTGTTTCTACAGCATTGTGCATTTTATTAGTGCCACTTACCATATGGATGCACTTCATGTTTTACAATTACAGACTGTAGTCCATCTGTTGATCTACATACTGTGCTCTTTTCTCTAGTGGTCAGGACTCCCAAAGGACTAACACAGATCAGGTACTATTTGTGTGCTGGATCAGCACTTTGGTGACACTGGTGTGATGGTTGTATGTTAGTGTGTGTTGTTCTGGTATAAATTGATCAGACACAGCAGTGCTGCTGGAGTGACACCCCCGTGTCTCTGCTGGACTGAAAATTGTCCACCAACTAAAAAAAAATCAGCCACCAGAATCATGTAGGCAGTGTCCTGTGATCTTCAATAAATGATTGGATGATGACTAAAACAAACAGATATGCTACAGTCTCTCACTTTACATCTGAAAGCTGGATAAATATGTTAGATGTGTCTAAGAGACATTCACACAGCAGGCAAAAGAGACTGGAATATATTTTACGTAATTTATGACACCGTTGTTTTATATTTGGGGCTGTGTGCCCTAGAATGCATTGAATCTCTCATATGTTGTATTGAAATCCGATACAGATCTGACTTGCAGTAATGCCACTCAGCCCGAATAGTCTGAATTAATTCGGCTTTTACATAATTCTAACTCGGCATTTATCATAAATGCATGCTAAGAAAAAGGGAAAGTGACAGCAGTGAGGAAAGTTTTCATTGGTGAAACAGGAAAGTAACAAACTATAAATATTTGGGGTGATATTTCTGTTTCTCAGAAAATTAGAAGGGACATATCCCCTTCCTGTTTGAGAAACTTTAAAAAGAATGGGCTG
The DNA here is from genome assembly GCA_033117975.1 of Parotocinclus spilosoma. Lineage (NCBI taxonomy): Eukaryota > Metazoa > Chordata > Actinopteri > Siluriformes > Loricariidae > Parotocinclus > Parotocinclus spilosoma. Next base: position 6,220 of record JAVSBV010180358.1, on the reverse strand, counting down.
AATGAGGACATGAAGACATGGCTGTTGCATCAAATGAAAACAAAAAGCTTAAAAGCAAAGTTTAAATAAACCAAATGACCATGGCCGAATAAGGTGAAGCTGAACCACCATGCAATTATTAAAGGTCCTAAGCTTCCAATGTGGGCAGTTGGTGGAACTTGGAAGGCTTCACCTGCAAAACTGTGGCAGACTTTCAATCGACGTAATAATTCCATGAAGCTGCTTGTGTTTGTGTGATTTGATAACCATCAAGAATGAGGTGACTGAATGAATATAGCTGGACAGTGAGTGCTAACCTCAAAGATCAGCCTTCTGCGTGATCATGACTCCTCCCTCTCTCTCTCTCCCACTCTAATCCAGTGCTATACAGCGCGGTATGCGTAACGGATGCTGCGTATCTTGCCTTGCTTTCGTCCATTGGATGCTAAGCAGGTCTCACACGAACTCGCACTAGATTCTTGGTCGGAGAAAAAAGTGCATCCTCTTCACAATGGCTGGTAACATGGGCTTAGATTGAAATGTGCTTCATCCGGCCTAATTTGAGCGTTTATGTGCCGAGGAAGTTGTGTGCCGTTTGATGTTGTAGCGCGCGGATCTGCACACGTCCGTCGAGCAGAAAAGCCATTGTACCCGTGTCGCCTTTCTTCATACTTTCTGTGGAGGTACGGAGAAGGTTGGCCGCAGGGCATTATAATCTTCAGCATCTGGATGCTTGGACAAGGTCTGGAGATCTCTGAGGTGATTTAAGGATACCATTGCTCTTCACAGAAAGCGCCCGCATCCCGAAGGAACGCCGCTTTTAAAGGGGGACCTTCATCTACACTTTTAATCTGGACTGAATCTCCGGGTTGCACGGATTTAAAGCGGTTGGTCGTCCCGCAGTGGGAGGATAGATTTAGCCCGCTAGAGAGATGAAAGTTTTTCCGATCGTGATGTGTCTGCTCACATATTGGAGTCTGAAGTGGGAGCCTGTGGGAGGCGATTCCATTATTCACATCGGTGAGTTTAAAAGCCCTGTTTCGAAGCCACGTCAGTTTTTGGAATTCCTCTTCTTTTATGCTGTACAGGGTTCTAATCAGTTGCTACGGTATTACGCAACGATTTCAATGCAGATATATACAGTATGTCCGTCTCGTATTAAACACCAGGCGACTTATTTAGCCGACGATCGTCTTTCTTCCAGCAAGACGCAGTTTTTGACGTGAACTGGAATCCTCCCAACAATGCGCCCCTTATATTCAGCACGCTGGTGCAGAACAGGTGGTTTTTTTTTTTTTGGACCGTGATATGATTTTATCATAAGCTGTGCAAACAATTAATTACAACCTATTGTATATCCAAAAGGGTTAGAGATGGTGATAAGTTTGTGATTAAGGAAGGAAGGGAAGTAAGAAATATAACGAGAATGCTGTGAAGATAAGTGGAAGTGCGCGTGGTCGTGTTTAACGTGCACGAGCGGACGCGCTCAAACGGTGTTAAATTGAAGCGGACGCTTCCAAAATACCGAGTTTGTGTTCGTGCAGAGATGCGTTCTCCTAGGGGAGGGGGGGGGTAGCTAAGAATTCATACCCCCTTAGCATGCAAAGTTGATCGAATGGCATGTCTTTTTAAGCCTTTAACAGTTAGTAAGGCACAGATTACAGAGGGGGATTTCGTAAAGAGTACAGAAGTCATTCATGTTTATTAGAGATGCTTAAGCCAGTGGGCATTGTAGGCCGAGACATCTAACGTGAACTAGTGGAAGTCCAGTCATTCTGTACTGGAGTGTAGTCCGGTTGGTAGAGGGTTCAAGATTAAGCACCACCAGGCTGCAGTGTTGCGCCTTTAAACAAGAATTAATCATCGACGGTAAATTGTATCGGGTAGGATTATACTGATTGTAAGTAACTTTCTAACTGAGGAGAGAAAAAAAACACATCTATGAGACTTTTTGGATAAAGGCGTCTGCTAACTTGACTTTGTATTGTAGGGAACTATCTTCTCATTTAACACTGACCCAACCGCTTATGAATATCCTATAGCTAAACTATACATTCTGTGACACTGACCGTATTCCCATTGTTGAAAAGTGGCCTTCTTATATATATCTATATCAATTTACCAACACAATTGACCTCTTCTGTAAGGTGCTTTACCCTAATAAAACAACAGCGGTTATTCAGCTGTGCAGTCATGCTATTTTTACCAGCATGTGTCAACTGCTTTATAGCGGTTAGATCTGAAGACGTGAAGACTAATCCCCATTCCTAATCTATTTGCTGTAATCTGAAAACACCGGCTCTATATTGCATGTTATTTTGATCTGCTGTTTGGCAGACTACTTATTATTATGGGTGATGTGTGCATTTTGGACACAGTCAGTGAGCATCCACTAAAACACAGAGCTCGGGTATGTCCTGTGGGTCTTGCACACCTGACGAGTTTCATTACTGGGGAACTGAAGTGTTCATGATGATGTGTTCTGACTCTGAGAAGCCACCATTACCAAGATCATCCAAAACATATGACTGACCTGCAATTACAGGACAATCATGTGTCCGCTTTTAATGGCGACTTCAGACTAGATATTCATGAGTTTAGTCTTAATGGCGTATGTAGTCCTAAATGGGGAATTGTGAACATTTGGTTTAGGTGAGTTTAATTTTTTTAGCAACTAGATGACTCCACCTAGTGGTCACTTTACTCTTGCCCATATACTTTCTGTTGGCTGTGCTGCTTGGCCATTTATATCTGTCGTATAATGGCCTTGTGCATTTCAGAACTCTCACCCAGGATCCTGCTTCTTTTATACTGATGGTAGGCTTTGTAGATAAAGATATCACTACGCTGTTCACTTGGTGTATGCTGCATGTCAGATTACTGATATAGCTGTTGTAGTACATTAATGAAAAAATCTATACTGGGTGGTACCACCCAGAAACTGGTATCTACCAACCTAGAAACTATGAAATAAGATGACCCAGCCAATTTGTGGAATGCCTAGTTCTGAAGCATAGGTTTCAAAAAGCTGTTCAGGTTTTGCTCCCTTCATATATCACAATGTCTGTCGTTAGAAAGATCCTGCCCATCATCTGAGTAAACTCTACCAGCTTCTTAAGAAGGGCACCATTTCTTTCTCCTTGTAGTATGTTTCTAACTGGTAACAATGATAGCCTTATCTAATTAAATAATCTAACCAATAGCTTTAATGCATCATAATGCATATATACAAAGGATGTTTTAGCTAGTCTCTAAGTTGTTAGATGCCCATATGCCCTAAAGAGAATTCAGTGTAGATTACTATGCTGCAGTGTATGAATTTTAGACTCCAGTCTGCATGGTATGCATAGAAAAAGTGTTATCTTTCCTCAGCTAAAAAAATAACAATATTAAGTACCAAATAAACAAACCACATGCCAATCTTAAACATTTATCATATACAACCCCCAAAGTTATGGTATATTACATAGTTTAGTCCAAGCTGAAGGCACTTGTGGATAATAATCTTCAGTGCTGCCTGACAGGTGGACCAGATGGGAAGTCCCAATTCAGCAGTCTATTTTTGGATATATTGTTGGCCTGTGCACAAGAGCACAGTGGTAGTGAGTAGCATGAAGGGTGGATTTCATACTGGTCATTTTCCTCCTTGGTGGTCATGCAGTATATTGTGTATATAGTAATATAAAATAGATACATGAATAGATAGATACACTGTGAGCCGAATAGATAACTTAAAATCTGGCATGTAAATAGGGTGTAATGCTGGAGGTTTAAATTATGCTTGTGTCACACCTCAGATTTTATCAAAATTCATGCTTCAGACATTTTTGTCTTTAACACTGGCAATTGGTGAAGCTGACTTTTGCAGTGTTTGTGCATGTACATTTGAGTATCTTGACTGGGATGCCCAGTTCTGAAACCGAACTAGGCATCTGTTCCTAAACTGTAAAGAAGCTGTTCAGTTTTTGCTGTTCTTCATGCATTACAAGAATGCTCATTAGAATTATCATGACTCTCTTCTGAGTAAATTATCAACTGCTTTAGATGTACATTCACAAAGGGGTTCTATTTTTCTGTCTCAAGCACCAGATCCACTAGACATTATGTCAAAGCTAAGAGATGAACATGCAAATTGCTGTTGTTGACTGCACAGACTAGCACAATTCACTACATTGGCCCCCAAACCTCAGATACAGAAGAGCTAAAAAAGCTAAAAAGGAACTTTTTTAAAAAGAGGAATTAACTACCACATACCCATGTTAAAAGATTCATATGCTTCTTAATACATTTTTTTCTTCTCTGAGTCAAGTCGTAGTCGTGCGACTAGCATGGATCATGAGTCGGTACACATTGATTCAGATTCATAATAGCATATGCTCAATGCAGAGTTGCGTGTTTCTCATGTTTTAATTTATTGTCACTACAGTACAGTATTGTTAGAGCAAATAATTCCCCATGGATCCTAAAAAGGTTGGGGATAACAGCCAACCTAAAGGAAAACAGTGAGAGCCGCTTCACAGCATGATACTCTAACATATTTGCTAGGCTTTCAGGCTGCAGCTAGCTAAGCAAGAATACTGAGATAATCAGTTTTTGCTTTTTATTTTACTTTCAATTCATTCGTCACTAAATTACACTAAATTACAAATCATTACATGATTTCTGAACACTTTGTTAAAAAACAAGCATACACTAAATTACAAATCATTGAATGAACTTTACTTATTATTCCTTATCTTAAGCTCTTACAATGTAGACCAAACTCCAAACTCCTCAGGTTATGATACATTTAAAAAATGATGGATTTGTTGAAACATGTAGCCCAGTAAGCCAGCATCTGTGCATTACTCCATTACTGCATATAATTCCTTATACAATGTGTATTTTCTGGGGGTTTGGAACGGATTAGTTCAATTAAAATATATTTTTTTGTAAATATTTGCTTGGTACTTGTCGGTTTTCGGTCCTTGATGTGACTTCTGTAACAAATTAGCACAGAACTGAGGTACCACTGTATGCTTGTTGCTGATTTTATTCACAAAGAGTGTATGATGTTATATATAACACCAAGGGAGCGGGAAAGGGTTGAGAAGTAGCTCAGTACCATTTAAAAATATAAAACTAATTGTACTGAAAGAACTTTAAAGACAGGTTGAGATAGATGCTGTAACACTGGATCCTTTTGGTATTTTAATAAAAGCATGTCTCAGACATTTCATTAAGGCCCAGGCAACTGTGTTAACATGTTGACAGGGATATGATATGTCACCTTTAATTCTTTCATCCGAGTCTCCTGAATGACATCGTATGCAAATGAATATACAATTACCTGTATTTCTGTCAAAGCTTTTGTCCTAAATGTCACAAAATCATTGTTGTTGGGATAAGAAGGGAAATATATTCTAATACATGGGGTTTGTTAAACAGGCTCTATGATTTACAAGGCTGAATACATTACTGCTTTCTTTTCATTACACATACAATGGCTGGTTGTTTGCATCGAAGTGCTTCGTGTTATCTGATCCTTAAAATTGTCCTCTCACCAATAACATTCTGCGTGACCGCATTCCCATTTCTCTGTATGGAAATCAGTGTACATTTGCCACTTGCCAAAATGCTTTTAAACACTGATATTTGACTCAGATAACGCATGTATAAATATTGTTCTCTTGCATTTTACTATAAGATTCTGATGTAGTAAACTGAAGCGGTAAGCAATGCAGAGTTGCAATTACAATGTAGCAAGCGAAATGAAAATGCTTTGTTTTGGTGACTGCATAAATGCTAAAACAGTTGACTGAATAGGCCCAGCACACCCTGGAGCCAAGCCAACCAATGTGATACCTTTTCATGTCTCTGCACTGCAAAAGTCATAAAGGTCATGCAAGCAGAGCCAAATTTCATGCTTCCTGAAGAAGCTCCCACAACATACTATAATCATCTAAAGGGAATGGGTCTCCTTTGAGAGGTAGTGGCTCTGATCAGCGTTCTTTCATGTACATGAAGCTTTGGGTCCTGTTCTTTGTATTTTCATCATCTCTCTTTCTCTCTCTCTCTTTCTCTCTCTCTCTTTCTCTCTCTCACTTTCTCTCTCTCTCTCTCTCTTTCTCTCTCTCTCTTTCTCTTTCTCCCTCTCTCTCTCTCTCTCTCTTTCTCTCTCTCTCTCTTTCTCCCTCTCTCTCTCTCTCTCTCTTTCTTTCTCTCTCTTTCTTTCTTTCTCTCTTTCTCTCTCTCTCTCTCT
>JAVSBV010180329.1:0-13271 GCA_033117975.1 Parotocinclus spilosoma | reverse complement strand
GGATATTACATACTGTACACGTTCTTTGGTCCGATTAAGCGGAATTGTGGTCCAAATAAGCGAATAACATTACACGTATATAATAGGATTTGTTTTGGTACTTTAGAATTTGGTCCGAATAAGTGGCTGGTCCCATTAACCGGAATCGACTGCATTAAAAGGCAGGACAAGTTGCGTAGTAATTTGGGAAGACGCACACATTAAGGGGAGGAGAAGCAGAAGAATTGATTTATTGCTAAAATCTTTCATGTAATATCAAGGAAAACAAGAATCTTGTGTACTGTGACTATCTCTGGTCAAAATAAAACAAATTTGAATTGACATCTGCAGGCATGGCATCCTGAAATGTAAACCAAAGACAACCATGTCAATGCTTACATCAGTTCTTGAGCTAATGATGTGTTTTTGCTAAGCTATGAACTACAAGACGCCATAATGTAATGTTAATGTTACTGAATAGAGAAATTACTCCTTCATCCAAGATGTGTTTTCGTATCAAATAAGTTAATCTTATTCATTTATTTCTGTGTGTATTGCACATTTAAACACTAACACTGTTTTCATAAATAGGTAATAGATTAGATTAGATATAGAATAGAATAGATATTTTTATAAATAATATAAGACAAATTACGTGTAGCAACCTGTACATTTCATATTTTAGTGAACTGAATGTACTGTTGATTTAGATCTTATTATAATTAAACAAAGAAAATATAATTACAAAAGTAAAAACAATTCAGGTGACTAAATTATGATACAAAAAAAATGTTGTAGTCAAAAGACTGACAAACTAAATCAAAATTGGCTGTTAATTAACACTTGTACAATCATTTCCATTTCAATTTCTCTTCTTGCCAGAGAACATTGCTACACCTAAAGTAAATCAATATTTGTGAAAATAATTTCAATTAAAAAAAAAATAAACAAAACTTAATATTTATGGTAAATATTCACAGCCTTTATAAACCTTTTAAAATCAGCTGTTTATGTGGCATCATCTGGAGGTAAAAGACAGATTTTTATTTTATAATTTGTTAAAGGAAACGGTCCATAATCAGATGGTTGTTAAACAGCGTTTAGTTTTTGGCATATTTAATCTCTCTATCTAATGGAAAAGGTGTGTTGTTACCTTTTGCCTGGAAATGAAGGCGTAAAAAACTTGAAATGGCAGATTGTCCAGTAAGATGTTTTCCTTCCAGGATTGGCAAGCAATAAAGCCAGGCTAGCTCACTCATTGGTTGGGTCTTCAGGGAGCTGAATGAATGCCTTAGTGTTCTACAGTGCTGCACCAACCAATCAGGATTTGATTGCTAGAGACTGAGATCAACTAAGAGAGAAATAAATTACTGAAAGACTTATTAAAGTCCTACATACATGATAGAAACATGGTAGGGTGAAGGATCTTAAGAGAGAAAGCACTTCTTGTTATGAAAAGCATGCAGAAAGGAAGGAACCCCACAACGTATAATAAGAATGGGTAACTAACTGAAAAGGCAGAGCAAAAGGCTCCGCAAATTACAAAAACAAAAAGGGGAAGATTTACGCAGCTGTGATGCGTCCCAAATGGGAATGGCACCCACAGCTGACGCGAACGCAAATCGGCGACAATGTGCGCCGATACGGGAGATGGCAGACGTGCAGTAAGCACAAGAAGGCGCCGATTTGGGACGCTTCCCAAATCAAGGAGCGCAGAGGAGCTCCAGGATGCCAGGGGGCGAGCCCAAGCTCGAGTCCGCGAGGCGCGCAAAAGAGGCCGGAACGGGGCACGCCTCAAATTGAGTCTCGCAGCCGACCGGAGTAAGGCTCGGCTTACCAGCTGTAACGATGGGTGAAGGAGTCGGAGGCACACGCGACGTGCGGGATAACCAGGTTTATTGAAACACAAATAAACTGAACGTAAAACAGAACAAAAACATAACGGACAACAGGTGGACAGGATCAAAGGGCTGGAAACGACAACAGGAGATCCTACCTCACCTGTGTCAAAAAATAAAACAAATCAAAAAATAAAAGTACAAATCATAAAGTGTCACAAAGAAAGCTTCGCACCGCATGAACGCGGGTGAAGCTTATAAATAGTGCTCGCTGATCCGAGACAGGTGTGCACAATCAAGGCACGCCTGCGCAGTCAGGCGTGACACCAGCCGACATAGGACGGGAAAGAGAAACTTTGATTCTGTCCCTGAACTAGAAAATACCTCTGGGGTTTCCTCCATATGCGTCCGTCGGCACTATAAGCCCCGGGATGTTACCGACTGGCTATAAATATTCGCAAGCGTTCTAGACAACGTAACGTAGCGAACGGAAGATCAAGCGTACTGCGCGTGTGTGTGACGACGTGGCACTGAACAGCGCTGGTTCTCGTACTTATATAGTGGAGTCGACAGGTAATTGATATCACGTCGTCAATTAAATTCCGAATATCCGGCGTCACTGGATACTCTGTAACAGCTGCTGGGGCGAGCTGAGAGCGAACCGCGGGTTAGGTAAGCTTCGAAACACTTCTTTTGGAAGTGCAATTTAAAAACGTTTAAAACAATCTAAATGAAGGATGGACTGTGTTTTAAGTAATGAGTGTACAGGTTAGATCATAAGTATGGCCGCAATGTACAGTCAGCAGAATGTAACTGAATGCTTTGTTGGTTGGTTTGTTTGTTTCTAATGCTTGCTTTAAAGTGGTTAATTGATGCTTCATTTGGAATGGAAATCCTCTCTTCCCACTGGCAAAGTTCCAGCCAGGGTGTTTTACTTACAGGCCACTTCACTGGCAAAGAAATCACAAATGCAACCAGGAGTGCAATTGAGTTTGAATTTTGGCAGGGTTGAAGCATGACAATGAGCAGGTGCAATATCAAACAGGGTAATAGATATTGCTTTCTCGTTCTAACACAATAACATCTTTCAGGGTCTAAATACGAAAAGGACATCTGTACAAACCTCTAAAGAGGCATTTAATTGACAGGAAGCATCACGTCCCACACCAGTGCTGTGGGAGGCTCCTGTTCTTCCTGCAAGGACAGAAAACCCAGTCGAGACCCTACTTCTCAGAAAACAATCATTTTCTCCTGACCCCTGTTTTCCCGCTTCGCTTATCTGGGTTTTTGTTTGGCTTTCTCTTATAAGTCCACAGGAGGACTCGTCGTTGTGGAACAGCCACTTCTGGATGTGTTTGTTGAGAAAATGCAGCCGCTAAAGCCATTTCTCTTAGCCCACCAGTCCTCCATGCTCTGCAGGACAAATATTGTTTTATACAGGCAACTGCTTTATCACTTCACTGCTTCCTGTTCAGACATGCTCATCTCCTGCAGCTCAGCTCTGTCAAGGCAATGTTTGAAGTTTTTGCCCCTATGGTCATGGTCTCATGGCCACCTATAGTGTGAACATATCAGAGCTAGATATCCCCAGTTTTGTGCTGCTAATGTGGATCTAGAAATGCACCAAGAATTCGTATTCCAGCTATTGATAGAAACAGCGACTAAGAAACAGTTTTGAATGACCTCTGAGTCCAGCATAGCTGAGCAAACCAACTCAGGCATGTATGCTTCAATACTTGGAATACAATACCATTAGTGAGTTCTAGGACTCAGCTGAGAAGGAAACGTTTCCTCCGCCAATTCTCAAACGATTGGATAGCAGGCTATTTTAGGATGAACAGATCACATCAGTCATGGTACATTTGCGAGACAAAGTAGGCACCTTTGTTACTTAGTGCTTCAGAGTGAAATTGACCAAAAGCAATTAAACTCTGTTTCAGAGCATTATAGTGAATCCCTATCACTGGATTTACTACTCCTTTCCATGTGACTGTCATGCAAACCTTCTCTTAGGATTCACAATAAGAGCACATGTGCAGTATTACTCATGCCTGTCACATATAGGGTGCACATTCGGGTGCTTGTCTCTGAAGGCCACTGACAGGCTTTATGAAGTGGACCTCATTTCATCTCTTAAAAAATCAGCACATGCACATCCAGATGCCATACATCTATGTGAGGTGTGATAGGGGGAAAAGATTATTTAAAGGGTTTGTGAATGACGACGGTTTCAGTTGGGGATTCGTTCTGTCAAATCCATCATAATATATCGTAAACCAAGGAGTTAAATATATACATACGGTATATGTCATAGCATAGCTTATCCTAAACTTAACTGCAAAAGTATTAATATTAAGCTTATTTTATAACAAATCATTTAAAATCGCATGAAATTTAATGCATTGCTGACGCAAATACGTTTTTTCTCACTACATTTCCCAGCGCTTATCACTCCCATCACGTCACCTCCCTACACGCACTGCCGAGTTCCTCAAGTAGCATGGATAAGTACTGTGGATCCTGCACACGCGTAGTGGGGTCAAAGCTTGTAGTTTGTAATAAATTTGTAATAAATCTCGCAACCAGGCAGGCCAAGGCAGCGTTGTACGTTCATGTAAAACCCTCGCTGTGTGGGCAGAATGATCCTACTGAAAAATCCCAGTCAGAAGCCCTGCCATGAGAGCCAATGTGTCCACAGGATATCCTGCACATATCGCTGATTTGTTAGTGTCCCCTGTATCACTACTAGGGGTGACTGTCATATGCGATGGCTCCCCAGATCATCACACCAGTAGCATGGGCAGTGTGCGACTCCACAGCAAAGTCAGTCCAGTTTCTCGTCTATGACACCACTGCAAACGAAGGTGGCAGGCTGTCAATGGAAGAACATGTAATGGGTGCTGTGACAACAAATTTCCCACTGCTAAGCACCTGGAAATTGTCTGGACAGAGTCATGGGTGTGTAGTAAAAATGTCACTTGCGTTTGGATAGTGGACAATGACACTGTCAGAGTTGCTCTTGCATGTTAGCAGATCAAGCAATCATCTCTACTGGTGGTCTGACTGGGCCACCCAGAGTCTGTTCACCATGTATGCATGCACCCTTATGGAACCACTGCTCCCAATACCTCTTAAAAGCTAGGCCAGAGTGGCCTAGATGGTGGGAAATTCATGGAAAAGACCGTCTCGCTTCTCTCAGTCCAATGACATGCCCCCTCTCAAATCCTGTGAACTGAAAAAATGTCTTCCAGTGCACTGTAGAGGCATGTCTAAGGGTCAGTAAATGCTCATCAAGAGCTAGATTAAAAAAGCAGCCTCCAATTGCCTTTTATAGGGGTATAGTACTTTTACGCCCTCTTGTGGACCACACATGTTTTCATTTACCTTATACATCACTCTCACCAAGGCACATGACCATGAGGACCAACCTCAGACAAATCTTTACATCATGCTTCTGGCACTGGCCTCAGGCAAACTGTACAAACATTATCTGATCAAACCTCATGCACTAATTCTTCAAGAATACAGAGTTTTCTATAAGCCTGTCTAAGCTTTTATGCTTAAGTGCTTTGCGCAGTGTGGGGTATTGTTTTAATCTGTGGTGAATCAAAGGCTAGACAGACTTTGTCCTAAGCAATATCCTAGTGTATACAAGGCAGGAATTATAGATTTAAAAAAGGAGTGACTTTGTTTCTTAGACTTTTTTTCGCAATTGGGTAAGCTTATTTCTATGCAACATACAGTATATCCAACTACATGTAATATTTGTAACATGTTTTTAAAAACATTATATTTTATTATATTTTCTTTATATCTAATCTGAATCATATGTAGCTTCTGTTTATTCAAACTAGAGTAGTATTGTTAAGTAATACCTTTAGGCCCCCAAATGAGCTTGACTGTTTGAGTCTTGGTCTCCCCAAAGCTTCTGTCTTATCACATTTAGGGAGTTTTTACTTGCTACTTGGGTTGTTCCATTTGGGCTGTGGACCTAGATAGTCAGAAAGCTGCTTTGAGACAATGCTTCATTGCAAAAGGTGTTATATAAATACATTTGGCTTGATTTGACTAGCTGTCTTATCACCCGACCGTACTAACACCTACATATACTGCTCACAAAAATAATGAAATATTCCCAAATTAAATATCCCCTAATATTTGTGAGCAGTGTATATCAAAAGACCATCATTTAAAAGTTCTAATTAATTTTACTTGCAGCATACTGAAGATTCCTTCCTAAAATTTTTATACAAGAAAATTACATGTTATGAATTAAAAAATTCTTTAAAAATGTTTACACTGGGTATTTAAGATAAGGTGAACCTTCAAGATCATTTTAGATGCTTTTGTTGTTAAAAACTTTTTTGCAAAAATTGTTTACACTTCAGAAAAAAAAACAAAAAAAGTGTCACATCACCCACCCCTATTACCAGCTTGATGTGGTTAGTGCTCCAGACGACCATCTCCCCTAGAGGTGCCTTGTCAAAACTTTTTCATGATCCCTGTGCAACCATTTCCAGTGCAAACCCACAACTGTTCCAATTATACCACCTACATATATGAGAGGACCATCTTTTATGGCTGACATGTCTTACAATGGGTGTATTGAGCATTGCCCATATCTCCCATAGGTGGATATCAAACAAACAATGACCGGAAGAATCCCTCGTTTTCTGAAACATTGACTAGAGCAGCAAATATGCTCGCTAAAGTGATGGAGGATGGCTGGGTCGCTGGGGGCAGGGCAGTCCTTCCTATAGGTGTGTGTCACTACTAAATGTTAAATAATCTATTGATCTGTGAGAGGGGAGGCTTGAATCATATGATTAAAAAAAACAGCTAGATGAATCAAAGCAGACTTGAACACTGACAAGATTTATAAATACTTGTGTAGTGAACCTGTGCAGGTTTGTATTGTATTGATCAACAAAACTTCTACTACTGAAAGACCAAAAACACTTTATTGGGCTTTTGAAATTTTCTCCCCATTTTTTCATTTACATATTGATGCATTGAAATGCAAAAATGACACAATGTCCATTTTAAAGACCAACTTGTTTATAGTACAAGAAAAGTACACAAAACTATGAATTATTGTAGTTCAGAAATACATTTTTTATTGCTTTATTCTAGCCTTGGGTCTAACTTTTCATGTTTTAGGGTGCGCACACATTTCATAGAACGTAAGCCTGGTTATGTATAATTTGTTTGTACTCAGGAATTTTATTAAGCTATTAAAAAAATCTTTTAACTAGTCTGGTTGTACCTAATCCATTTTAAAATATTTTTTATGGTTTTTAGGCCTCCATTATATTTGTTGTTTTAGCAATCGTAGAAGGGCCATATATAACATACAGGCACTCCCCGATTTACGATGCGTATACGTCACAACAAATCCATAAATAAATTTCCTACAGTTGGGCAAGTGATTAACATAATGTATAACAATAAAGTATTGGCATGTACTGAATATGTACTGAAAAAATGCACCGAACATTCAAACCTGGATTACTAAAAAAATACTAATTCTAGACTCTAAATATCTTTTGCACTGATTTATATTCAAACCTTTGTGAGCTTTATCATATTTTACCCTTTCACCCTGTTTCTCTTCTGAAAAAGTGCTTTCTTGGCTGCTGCTTCCAAAGAGACCATTCCTGATCAACCTTCTTTGGACTGTAGGGTGCAACCAGCCATCCCAATGAAGCTGCCAGATGCTGCTATTGCTAAGTGTAAGGAAAGCACCCACTAAAGACTTGCCTCTGTAGCCTATGTTTTTTATGATTTATAAAGCTATATTCTGGTTATATTCAAATAACAAAACTAAGAAATAGTTATATATTGCTAATATACAATTTCTAAAACAGTGACAGTGCCTTTAATGATCTAATGGTGACCTTACAAAAACAAGAGAATATTTTTAAATGAATATGAAGAAGATCTCACAAGAACCGCTGGATAATATGATTCTATCCATGCCACATGCCGTGTGTTTTGGTAGTTTTGGGTGACCATGCACCCTACTGAACAGTCAATGTGGGGCACTGTCGTCATGCTTCTGTTCACCCCATGAATATATAACATGTTACTCAATCATGATAACTCGAGTGTGCATCTCATTTTGCATAATAAAACAACGCTGCTTGACTATTCATTTGCTTTTCTAATGTTTCATTAAATAAAATGATGCTTCTTTTTTTTAATAGCTTCAAATTCATTTGAAACAGACGCTAATTTTGTGAGCAGTCTATATATCCTAGCACATTTTTTCAGGTAAATTCAAAACTCACAAGCAATATGAAGACTGGCTTCTCTGCTGAGGATGGTTCCAAAGGGGTTGGATGCCAGACACTGGTAAATACCAACATCCTCCTCTTTACTGAGTTGACTAATACGCAGGTTTCCTCCAGATGTGCTGTATCGAGAGCCCGGGTGTGGGGTAACGAAAGTGTCATTCATTTTCCACCTGTATGAAAACACATTCGGTTAGTGCAGATCCTGCATTTAGTCTATAAAAATATACATCACAGGCTCTCAGAATTTATTATTATTTTTTTTTAAATCATATTTGTTTATGGCAAACCTATATTTGACATGGTAATCATTCGTCACTCCTGTCAGCCCAAGTATATAGCAGGTCAGCAGTGCTGTCACATCTTGTATAAGAAACTAAGTGTATATAGCATAGCAAGAAATATGTTATAGTTTAAATATGTATGTTTTGTTCAAATATGTCAGGTTGCAGTGGTCTAACAGGTCTAACCCACCACTGTGATCCAGCATCAGACAGGCACGATTGGCTGTGTCTGAGGAATGACACTCCTGTATGGAGATCATGACCTGGTAGACAGGCAGCCCATTCAGAGCACTCTTATGCCTGAACCATCCTAAAATACTCATCAGCCCCAGCAACCCAGACTGGAAATATCAGGCATTACAAAGGATGGGAAAATAAATACATTTTTAAAAAATTGAGTCAGCACGTAGAGCAGCAGACTAAAGTGGTTATTATTGATAAGTAATAATAGCTGAGTATTCTCATTACCGTGGTGAGCTAATCTCATTACTGTGAATCACTAGACTTATTACAGCAGCGGGCTAGTCTCGCTGAATGATGTTGACTGAAATTGCTATTAATTCTGGACAATACAGAAGAATCAATACAGTAATTATGGCCAATGTCTTCATCGCTTAAGCCACGCCCTTTTCAGAACAAAGCAAAATATTATCTATGCAAAAGTCTTAGGCCACTATTAGATTAGATATACCATTGTTTTGGAAAAATTTGCTTCTTTAGACAATAGTGGCGAGTATTTAGTATGAGCTCCCCTTACACTTAAGTAATATCAGAATCTGGCAGATTCATTGGGATACCAAGCTGGCCCTACAGTCCAAAAAAGGTCTTTTTGGAAGATTAGCAGCAAAGAAACCTCTTTTTTGGAAAGAGAACATTGTGAAAAGGGTGAAGCGAATTAAAAAAAAATAGAGTATTATGAAGTAATGAATACAACTTTTTGGGTGACAATTGATGTTATATATAATCGGATACCATTGCTAAAATAACAAGTCGGGTGGTCCAAGACTTTTGAACAGAGCTGTATTATAAACTTTCAAAAAGCATTTATGGAACTTGCTTTAATGGTTTGTGCAAGTATTGGCTTAATGTAATGTAATGTATTATAATGTACTGGCTTAAAGTGGCAACAGGAATATAAAGAAAAGTTAAACTGCATCACATATGCAAGTCAACCAATAACTTTCAAAAATAATTACACAATTACAGATTATAGGGATTTAAATTGTTCATGAAGTAACTACTAAGTTAACAGAAATGTTAATAACATTTTAAAGAGCAGCCATTCCAAACAATCCTAAGTACAGCAATGCAGGGTTTGTCCCAGATAGCATTTAGTTATGGTTAAATGTGAGCTATTGCAATGGCAAGTATATTATGTCACATTAAATTTCAGTCCAACATTGTTACTGTAGACTGCATGTGGCCTACACATAATTAAGAAAAGGGAACTTTCTAGACATGGACTTAGTACAGGTCTGGCTGTGTACTGTACCTGTGTAAGAACACATTATTTTGCATTAACTGTAGAAACTCTAATACAGAGAGTCACTTCATTAGTCCTGAACCTCAGACTCTACCATTTGAGTCCAGAATTGATTCTCAAGTGTGCAGCAAAGAATTTTAGTTTTGTCTCATTAGTTCCTGATATGACTTTGTACAAAAGTAACCCCTTCAAAAAAAGGAGGCAAAAAGCCGTTCATTATCGTGAAATATTCAGTCTAAAGTACAAAACTGAAGAGCAGTGATTAATGACGGTGTTGAAACATTATCGTTAATTGCAAGCATGGAGATAGCCAATAGCTACGTGTGCAAGTATTTGCACATTTATATTAGGAAGCTGTTCTAATGAGACTAATCATAAGAAACATCACTAATTAGGACTCTTGGTTATGTATGAAGAAATATTTTATACAGTATATCTTTATACATGTTAATGGAAAGCACAAACCAAAGAAAGCACAGTCAGTATGGATGAAAAAAACATTTTAACAACAACCTATGTTTTATGCTCTAGGGCTCAGGCGCCATTCCTAGAGAAACCTGATAGGACTCCAAGTTAATTACAAATCACTAAATTGCTCTGTAGTTCCCCCTTCCAAGACTGCAGTTCTGCTCTTCCTGAAATGCAACATCTCACTGTAGTAATGTGAAACACTTAAATGATTGGAATTCAAATGACAAAGTAGCCTTTTATCCTTGAAGTTTTGAAAGACAGTCATAAAGGGGGATAACATTTAATAGCTCTGAGTGGCTTTTTAGACTTTAATTCCATGTCACTGAACACCAATTGCAGACAGTTAAATGGTAGGGTTATTCTCTGAGAACCTCAAGGAAAACAATAAATGAAAGAGAGAGCAAAGCTGAGTGAGAGAGATAGAAAACGGGAAGCATGAGAGGAGCGCGACTAATGCCTTAAGAGAAGCCGCTTAATAAATAGCTTTTCAAAGTTCAAGCCTGAATTACTCACTAAGTGCTAAATCAACAAAACTGACCTTCTATTCTTTTTTGAGATGTAGAGCCAAACACCACCTCAGTGGTTCCTCCTTATCAAACACTATAAAAAGGAAAGAGGACTGTCCTGGAAAGCAAACTTAACCGTTCAAATTAGATCAGCTTGATAAGCCTGGTTGATTTGAAAAATTGTGAACATATTCAGATTAAACTAATTTATGACTGCACAGGTAGTTGCATGCATTCATATATGCATTTGTCCTTGATCCAAAAATGAGTATTAAAGTAATTAATCTTCTTAATTCATACACAGAGGAACTTCAGAATTTGAATTAGTTTGAAGTCGGAATCAAATTACCTCATGAGACTTAATGCAAATAAGATTAATTCATTCCCGACCAACAACTGACTGTTTTTATGCCTATATTTGTACATAATTAATTATGAAAAGCATGAATAAAGCAAATGAATATATTCCTATGCATAAAATTAATAAAGACATGAAATAAGTGACAATAAAGTGACTTTTTATGGGGACTGAGGCGAAGGATGTTTCGACACATCTTATCACTGGGACAAGGGCAGTGACTAAGGGTCAGTCTGAAATCACACCCATGGACTGATACATACTATAATATAAGATACTACATATATAAAATAAACATAAAGTAAGACCTCCAAATTCAAATGCCCCTTCACTCAAACACTTCAGACATCAAGTCATCCATTCTAATTTTTTTGGCCTCCAAATTCTAAAATTCAAAAATTTTAGAAAAAAAAACCAAAAATTCAGACTTTAAACATGGGCATCCCAAATAAAACACAAATAAAACACTCAAATTTTGTGATTTTTTTAACCACAATACACATGATCCAGGCCAGTAGATGGCAATAATGTACTAATATGGTAGGTAAATCATTAATCAAAACACAAAACAAAAAGAACTAGGGCGCCACCATAGATTATTTTATTTAGAATTATAGTATGCGTACGTATATCAGTCGAGGGGTCCAATTTTATTTATTATTTTTATAATAATGTACTCATTGATTATTATTATAGAAGCACTTATATATTACTGTAATATAATATTTAAAAGAAAGACTTTACAATTATGTATAAACAATTATGACATTTCATAGAGTTCTGAAGCAGTGATGATGAATAAAACAAAACAAAAAATAAATACATAAAATCTAAACAAAAGACCATTAACCATCAGGAACATGACAAGAACCAGGAGCTAGGGTCTGATAAAGAAGTGCACAGGAAATAGGTTGTATGCTAGGCACAGCAGGCTGTTTAATTACAGAGCCGTGCAGGACAATGTGGCTCTCCAGCACACATTATGAAAGCTGATGAATTACAGGGGGGAAAGCAACCAGAGTAAGAAACACTGCATCAAAGTATCAAAGAGACAATTTTTTTATATTTGCATTGTAAATACGACAAGTTATAGGTTGCACTGTCACATACAGACAGTTTATAATGCCATATATGAATGTCAGAAAGAGAGAGAAAGACTGAATGTGAGTGAGGTATGTGCTGCATATGAAATTATTTCAACCATTTCAATAATAAAAAAAGAAATCAATATGTGGTGGCCAGTCTTGGTAATACATAAATAAATGGATGAGAATAAATGTTTTAAATATCATTGCTGCTTAATCAAACACCTGCAATACTACAGTGTCCCATATGAACTATATAGGCAAATGTTTGTAGAAACCGCTTCTAATTACTGAACTCTGTTATTTCAGCAACATTAACTTGTAATGCATTCATAGAATAAACCATACATTTATGGATTCTCTACAGTGGCAGTAGACTGGGTTGTACTGAAAAGCCAGTGACTCAGAATGTCACATTTTGAGGTTTCTGCTTCAACTTTCTGCCCTGCTGTCATTAATCAGTCCATAGAGAAAGTAAGTCCATATTGTATTGATTTACCAACTTTGATTAAGAACTTGGTTGGCTTTCACATGACCCTGACATCAGCTCTAACGGACACTTTGAAAATGCAGTGGAAAGCCAAAAGTGAGCCAGGTCTTTTTGCATCATTAGCTGATCTCACATTCATGTGATCAAAATCTATTGGAAAGTCGTTTCAGCTGATGCAACAAAAATTGGTGCAAACGCCATACTAAACAAACATTTGTCCCTGTATTGTATGCAAACTTCCAGCTCCCAGAACACGAAATTTCATATTTCATGGTATTTAACATATTGTGAATGTTAAGTGATGCTTTTAATTTCAACCAATAATAATGACAGCTTACAAACAAACAGACAATTGTTTGTTTTCCTAATATGCAGAAAAAGGTTTATCTACAATCTAACGATTGTTAGATTATTTAAAAAACCAATGCAAACTTATTTCCAGTTTAAACCTACATAAATTATTTTTCATATTAACTTACTACAA
>JAVSBV010180282.1:0-13277 GCA_033117975.1 Parotocinclus spilosoma | reverse complement strand
TGTGTGTGTGTGTGTGTGTGTGTGTGTGTGTGTGTGTGTGTGTGTGTGAGAGAGAGAGAGAGCGAGAGAGAGAGAGATTGTGTGTGTGTTAAAAAACCTTATTGTAGTGATGTACATTCTAATGATTTCTATCAGTGTGTATTATGCTTTTAAGAGCTTTATTTGCAGTTACTCTATGATCCAGGCATATGCTTGCAATGGTTATGATCTGTGAGATTTAATTAGTAATCAGTAATTAGTTATTTCTTCATTTATGAATACAGTGTTTTATTGCCTATTGTTACACTGGGGAAATATCTGCATGGATTTAGTATTACTGTTTTTGGTACATACTTAAGCACCTCTGGACAAATGTACTTGTGGCCTGCCAGGTGAAATTAATTGTGACAGATGCACAGCTGGCACATAGTTTTGTATCCAAAGGTTTGTTGCCCTGCAGTTATGTTAGGCAATGCCATTCTTTATGTTTCTATATTTTTTAGATGTTGTAATTGCTTCTCATATTTTAATTTGGCATGGCTAATGCAATATGCAAGTCTGTTCCTTTATTTATCAAAGTTATGCAGTAAATACTGTTATGCACTGATGTTGGTGTTAGCACGGCAACTGCTGCCTTCACTGGTTAGTATTTCTAACGTCAGCACCCTGGAAGTGTCCTTAACTGGAACCAGATGAGGAAAAGTAAACTCCATTACAATGTGGTTTATTTATGGACTTTCAAGATGCACATGATTTCTTTCCTGACAAAGTCAGCAGACATTGACATTAGTTTCCCAGTTTTTCACATAAACAATTATATTCCGTTTGAATAGATTCCTCTACTTATTCTAGACCTTGCAGTATGGACGTTGATAATTTACATTTAATTGTTTTCAATGTAACTGAATGGAATCTTTCAGCCCAGTCTGTAAGACACCAACATATTTTGTCAATGAAAACTGGTTTCTAGGGAGCTGTTTGACATGTGCGTTGTGTGTCAGTGGGATTCAGACGTGAGGACAAGAAGGTTACGCACATTCCTCTCTGGAGAACAGCAGTGCCAATATTGTCAGTTCTTCACTAAATGGAATAGTCAGCCTATTTTTGGAATTATTTCTACCAGGAGCCTCTAACTTTCAGGTGTACTTTCAATGTATGCCACTGCTGTGTCTCTTTCTTCAAACATAAAAAAGGAAATGGATAAAGGCTTAACTATGCATTAAATAAGTTAATAAAGCATACCATATTGCTGCATTTAAGCATTAACAGAATAAAAGAATAGTCTTAAATGGTTTAGTGCTTATGCTGTCTCTTTTTCTGACCCCAGATCTCCTGGGCAATGCAGTGGAAGATGGGACACGAATGAACACCGCAGTGCTTGCATAGCTTATAACTGTGCATATGTGGAAGACTAAGCACTATAACATGCTGGAGAAGCATGATCAATATCAAAACCAATAAAATAAAAACCTTCTGTTTAGTTAACGCAGATGATTTATGAAAAATATCACAGTAAAATATTGTAGCGATATTGTATTGTACATAATGTTCATGTTTTATGTTCAAATGTTTTGTGTTATTATGTGGAAAGACATTGTGTGTGTAAGTATAGATAAGGCTGTGTTGGGAGAAGGAAGGGCCAAGTGAGAGGGAGGAGAAGCCTGTGTGTGTGGGTGTGTGCGCGACTAAGAGCGTGAATGTGAGTTAAGCGGAATAGCGGCATGGCTATGGCTGACAGTAACTAAGTTTTTTTAATAAATTGTCTTTAATTATATCGTTCGTCCATTCTTTCCAACGCGTCCAGCTGGACGCTACAATATGTAAACAGTCATTATACAACAAGCATAAAATGAATAATAGTAATAGTAACAGTTTGGCCTTCACTGAAAAAAATTACCTAAAACATTAACACAAATTAACATAAATAACAATCTTTTAGAAGGTTTTCAGCACCCTGCCATATGTGAATGGAGTGCTGAAGATCCTCATCCCTGAGTATCTCTATGCACACTTTGAAAGAATAGAGAAGCAACAGAGGAAGTGATGGAGGAATGTCAACGTTTAATCAACTTCTGAACGCAAATACTTTCTTTGAGTGTCAGGGAACTTTGTCTGTATCTGTAGCACCATACAGGGAAGCAGTACCACTTGTATTCTCTGGCTTAGAAAGGCCCCTACAAAAATCTTAAGTATCCTTAAGTATCCAAGTATCTTGTGAACCCTTTAGAATGCATGCCTAACTATAACACCAAACATCATGTAATTTTACACTAGTCCTAAATGTAAATTAAACTGAGGCAACATTGGCATAAATTATCATTCACTGACATATATGTGAGAAGTATTGTATGTGAACCTCAATGGTTTGAAATAAATTTTTAATCAATGTGATGAAATCAGGTGTGTACAGGCACTCTGTCTGATCTGCAAACCACATTTGTGAAAGTGTACCATCAGCACAAGCAAAGGAGATTTCTTAGGGCCTGAGAATTTACACTTTATGTGTAGACAGACTGTGTACAAATGGAGCAATTTCAAGGCACCTAGGAGTGGTCAAACAAACAAAGATCACATTGGCTAAAATTGCGTTCATGAGTCTACCATCTGGGGAACACCAGGCAATAATACTGTACATGGCAGTGTTGCATGAAAAATGAGTCCAAAAAGAACACTGCTGCCCTCTGAAGATCAAATGGAAGAGGCAAAAGATTATTCAAAAATATTTTGTGACTAGATGTAACATTTTGACTTAAACAAGAACCATTAAGTGTGAAGAAAGAAAGTGGAAGAACCAGCCAGGATGGATTTTCATCATTATTGGAACAATGCATTATGAATTACACCAGCAATCTCTCTGCAAGCTGAATCTCAAATGAAGGTGGGTCATGCTGCAAGACAACAATCCTAAACACCATTTTGATTAGCAAACAATGGTTAAAGCAATGAAGTTAATAACAAAACCCTGACTTTAATCCAATAGAAATGTTCTTCAAATACCTGAAGTCCTTTAAAGTAGTTTATGTGAGAAAACCCATTATTCCAAAGTTGTTGGAGAAATGTCCTAAAATTACAAATATTAAAAACAGGTTGGTACACCAACCTTTGCCACTCAAAGATATGTGATGCTGATTTCTCAATAAATAATGACCAAAAATAATGTGTGTGCAATTTGTTTAATTTGGTTCTACTGTCTTGAGTAAAAAACTAATGCTGTTTAAAGTCATATTTACGCAATAAATAAAATAGATACATTAAATAAATTACAAACTGAAAATCCCAAAGGTTTCACAAACTTTTAATCACCAGTGTACATAAAATTCAGTAGTAAGTGCTGAAACACATTTACTGTGTGTGTATGGCTTATGTTGAAACCTAGTTGATGACAGAAATGTTGTTGTTGATGCTTTTTTAAATATTTTGTATCACTATTTTGCCCGTTGGTAACCAAAATCGGTAACCTTCTGCATTCTATACGAAGAATACATTTAAAGACACTTCAAGGTCAGGATGATCCATCAAGAGTGATGGTTGCTTCGGGAGCAGCTGTTGTGTTCTTGCAGCCGAGTACATTTCAAAGCGTAAATTACATGAAATATAGAAAAGATAAGGACTGAATAATTACAATTACTTTCACCAAGCATTTATGCTACTTGTAATATCTTCCTGCAGCAGACATCCTCAGGCTCTGATGATATTATTGCATATTTCCAACAAATATACCTGTGCCACAGAAGAAATTACAAAATGACAACATTGCAGTTGTACTGTATTTGATGTTTTATTAGTAGCAAATACAAAGGTCACCAAATGAAACTATGTAATAACTTTGCTGATGTTAAGTGCATAATATTTAAATGCTGTAACAACTGGTAAGCATATACACACATGCTACACTCATTGTCCAGTTTATCAGTTTAACTCAACATACATAAACATTTTTTTGTTATACAGTTAGAGACTGTAGTCCATCTTCACTTGCTTGCCCCCACATGAGCCCACGCTCGTTATCTCGGTGCCTATGCCCACGCTTGGTAACTTCTTGCCTGAGCCCTCACTATCTAGCACAGTGCCTGAACCCTCGCTCTTTAACTTGAAGTTGATCGTTAGCCCCACAATTGTTAGCTCCATGCTTGAGCTCATACTTGGTAGCACCTTGCCTGAGCCCATTCTCGATAGGTCCTTGCCTTAGCAGGCGCTCGTTAGCTCCTCGCATTAACCCGTTCTCACTAGCTCCTGAGCCTGCGCTCGCTAGCTGATTTGGGCACCTAAACCTTTGCTCTTTAGCTCAAGCTTTAGCTGAGCGTACACTCGCTAGCTCCTTGCTGGATGCACACCTAAGCCTCTGCTTACTGACTCTACTGTGGTGCCACTGTAATGCAGCTACTATAAGGTCTAGCTACAAGGATGGCCGATGCTTTGCCAGTTCCAGTACCTGATGTGGCACCTGCTCCAGTGCCTGATGCTCTGCCAGTTCCCAATGATGTACTAGTTTCCAGTGCCCGATGTGGCATCTGCGTAGTTTCAAGTGCTGTGACAGTTCCAGTAGTCAACACAGCATCTGCTTCAGTGCTAGATGCTGTGCCAGTTCCAGTGCCAGATGCTGTGCTAAATCCAGTGCCCCATACAACATGGCACCCGACCCAGTGCCCCACATGGCACCTGCTCAAGTGCCTATTACAATGCTCCAAGTGGAGCCAGTTCCAGTGATCAATGCTGAATCAGACCTCAAAGTGGTGTTTCGGCATTCTAGTTGTGTGCTCTTGACTCAATCCCAAACCTGTTTATGTTACTCAACAACTCGGCTCCAGAACTTCTTGTCTCAGCTCCAGAGCCCAGTTTTCCAGGTCCAGAACTTGATGTTGTTCCAGAACCCAGTGTCTTAGTTCATAGTCTAAAGGGATCTGCATCTTATCTGAAGGAGAACCTCCTAGCCATCGCTGAGGCAGCATCTAGTTCTCCAGCCCCACTGCTGAAGAAGTTTCAGCTGAGGAATTCCATTTAAAGCATCCAGACAAGCCTGCTCCACAACCCAGAGGCTGCCCCAGACAGTGTAATGCTCCCAGAGATAGCTCACTCACGTGACCATACACAGAAATACTAGACTACACACGATTGCTGTTTCCGGAGTACTGATTTAGAAATTTAGATCACATCCCTGTTTGGCTTTAAACCTAAAACATCCACTGGCTAGACACGATGCAAGTTGTCAAGCAGTACGGTTCTTTATCCCGTTTCTCTGATCTCTCGGACTCTGATTCTGTTTTTATCCCTTAGGACCTATTGTTCGTTTATGGGATTGCCTGCAGATTTTGGGGACAAGTCAAACAGATATGGAACCAATACAATTGTCACTGAGCGTAGAAACAAGGAGGCGTACCTAACAAAGTGACCAGTGAGTGTACATTACTACAAGTCACTATGAGTGAGAAATTCTGACACCCCATGCTTGGTTCATTGTCAAGTACTGTTGTAGAAACATTGCTGACTGTTATCTTAAGTTTTAATTATATAATGGAAATACCCTTATAGTGTTTACATTACTAGAATTTTTTTGGATTAGCTTTTTATAACTGGTACTTAAACAGAAAAACAGACTAAATGCACACTCAAGTGACACAGTCACTACAGCCAGTACAGCCATATGACCTTATCAAAGTACAAACCTACAAAAGAAGCAAAGTGACAAAGTTAATAACTAACCATTGAGAAATATCCTGGTGTGTCCTTGATTCTCAAACTTGTTCTCTCTTGCTCTGGGTTCAAATCTAATTGGTTGCACTGCTGTGCTTTCTTTCAGGGTTCACGCTTAGTTGCCATGATAGTGTGCATCCACAGTCATATCTTCACACTCCATAGAACTGGGATTGGGGTGAGAAGTTGTTCATTATCACTTAAAAAAACAGGCACTCAAATTGACCATTATGAAAAGAGCAGTTTTATCAGGATGCCGCAGACATTTTATTAAGGGCCCATGGGAATTGTGATAATTGTGGGATAGAGGTCTATGTCACATATAAGCTTATTTCATGCAAGTCACATTATGAGATCATCATCATTTTGTAAAAAAAAATGCAAACTTCATTATCAACAAATGATTGCCATTAGCATGTCTCCTAATTTCGTAATTATCAGGGCTCTAATTAAAATAGGTAGCTGTCCACATATGTAATTCTTCGATGCAGAAGCAAAAAGATGCAAAACAGTGTCGGAAACAGCACACACAGACACCCAAGCGGAAACTTCATCAACCTCCTGTATATCTGAGGACTTGTGGGGGGTACATGTGTGTGTGTTAAAAAAAGAGAGAGAGAGAAAGAGAGAGAGAGAGATCGAAAAAAAGAGAGAGAGGTGGTGTCACTCTGCTGGTCGCCTCATCAATCATGGGCGAATGCGGCCCAGGCGGATGGGAGGCCACTGGGAAGGCGTGTGCGTCTCTCCATCAAAGTGATGTTTTGAAAGTAAGTAATCAGTGTTCTCCACGGGCAATCCTTCTGTGGCAAAGCACCCCTCCTCCACTATTCCCCTCCATTTTTCTTTCTCTTTCCATCTTCCATATTCCTCACTTCTGCAATCATTTGCACAGAATGCTGGTTCAACATTGTGAGTACACACAATATTTGATTTTACACAAATATAGTAAAGGGTATAATTTATTGGAGCATAAACCAAGAACTGAATATAATTTTAGTAAGTAATGTCCCAATTTCGTGTTTTAACCCCTCATATTGCTCCTGTAAATAATGTCCAAATATTCCAAAAATTACATTAATAATTGGAAACTATGTAGGTACGGTAACACTTTCAAATTTAAATAAAATACTGACGAACAAGCAATTTTAAAAAAGGATTAGGGTTAGGCTATAAAAGTGTGTAATAAAAATCACTGCCAACAACTTTCCTTTCAAAACATGTTGACTGGTACAGGAACAGTGGTGCCCCATTTCCTGCACGAACATGATCTTCATTCAGGATTAATCATACATTTTACCTGCAATCTAACTGCTGTTTGCATACATTAGTTAAAAAAACTTGAGTACATCCTGATTTCAAGCATGTGCTTATGACGTGCCATTATATACCTAAACACACATTTTATGGGTCAGATTTGTTATAGTCATCTGACAAGACTGTACCAAAAAAAATATTCTAAGTTAGACAATTATTCTGTTATTCTATTAAATTCAGCACTGCTGAACTGATACACTACATACACAAACAGAGCATACTCACTTTTTACATGATTTCTTCCAACAAATGTAGTTACCGAATACTCAAATTTAGACTGTACTACTTTGCCACTTATCAAATTTCATTTGAGGTAGCATAAAATGCTGTTAGTGTTTCATTTTCCTGCTATGTGTTAGAAGTTTGCAAATTACACATCCTAATTACACATTTCATAATAATGATGTGATGTAGGGCTGCAACAACGAATCGATAAAATTATCGATTATTAAAAGTGTTGGCAACGAATTCAATTATCTATTCGTTGTGTCACACAATTTATGTCTTTGTGTCTTATTTATGTCCTTTACATATCCGCTTACATATCCACCTGTGGCGCTTCCTAAACGCTGGAGATTTCTAAATAAGTTTAACATTAAGTGTGGTATATACGAACGAACACTCGATTATCTAAGAATGTTGAGTTACCAAGTAAAAAACCAACTGCTTCCTCGCGTCAGTGAATGATTACTAGAAGTAACACATAGTATTAAAATCATATAGTGAGTCCGAAGACTACAACATTAAGAAGTTAATACATTCTACAAAAGAAACATGAACGACGCAAAAAAGAAGGTTCGGCTTAAATCCTCAAAAGTGCGCTTCACGCAACTAAGAAATGTGTAACATGTAAGCTTTGCAAAAGTGATGTAACTTGGCACTGAAGCAAACGGTGATGATACAGAACCTGAACGGGCATAACATAACACAGTTTATGCTGTTTTTTACTTGTTAACTGGATAATGACAGTGATGGAGTACGTGTGTGTTACTTTTAATTTAAGTGTAATTAGCTTAAGCAGTGTTTATGTGCTTTATAAATAAATATAACTTGTACACAGTTGTGGTAATTAATGATTAAGCTTAAGTTTAAATTTTCTGACAAAGTATAAATAAAAACACTGCACTGTATAGGCAGGATGAATTCATTTAGACAGGGATTAAGGTAATATATTCGAGCTACTCAAATTTGTGTAATTAGGTATTTACACACTGTTACGTATTGTACCAATGTGTGTGTATCTCTTAGCATTTGCACTTTTGCTACTTAAAAATATTTATTTATTTAATATATTTATTTAAATATCCGATTTATCGATTATTAAGATAATCGTTAGTTGCAGCCCTAATTGTACGTTTATCTGGACTGTATTGTATTGTTTTGCACTGTGTGTTCTGTGTTGCACCGTGATCCTGGAGGAACACCTTTTGGTTTCAGTATGTACTTGTACATAGCTAAAATGACAATAAAACCTCTCTGACTGTGGTCTATCCAGAAAATAAGCCTCCCTAACTTTTAGCCACAGAATTGTTCTTTTGGCTGTGTTATGTATTAGGGTCATTATCATGCTGAAAGCACTTTGACCATCTT
The DNA here is from genome assembly GCA_033117975.1 of Parotocinclus spilosoma. Taxonomy (NCBI): domain Eukaryota; kingdom Metazoa; phylum Chordata; class Actinopteri; order Siluriformes; family Loricariidae; genus Parotocinclus; species Parotocinclus spilosoma. The sequence continues at coordinate 4,703 of JAVSBV010180282.1, read as the reverse complement.
TAGCTTTCTAGCAGTTCAACTTGGTAGTTTTGCTTCACTTCTGATCAACTGGCCGGTCCTTGCTGAAAAACACTCCTACAAAATGCTGTTGTCCACACACTAGGGTTAACGAGATACCAGAATTAGAATTTGTAATTTTCCATTATCTGAAGGTAACGTGTTTATTGGCATGTTATTCTTTTTAATCACATTTAGTGATAATTAGTGATGACCAAAGATGATTTGGCACAGAAAATACCAAGTTATTTTATGTTTCAGGTGTTATTTTGTCACATTTTTCCAACAAAGTGTATTGGGTTAATTGCTTTTTTTTAAATAATTCTCCACACATTCTTCATTGAGGACAGGTCAGGACTGCATGCATGCCAGTCCAAGTACCCATACCACAGTCATGACTTTATAGTATGCAGCATGTGGTTTTGAAGCTCCTAGATAAACCTTTTTGCCATATGGTTTCAGAAGTGCAAACAAAAGTGGCAATTCTTCAGAGGATTGCTGCTTTGGGTCACACAGGCCTGCTTTGTGCGAATCTTATGAGACTGTAATGAACAATCTCAATCATAAACACTTACTGGACTCTTGGTATCTTCCCTGACCAACATCATCTGGGCTTCATTATCTAATTTGTAGAGACAGTCAATTTCTTTCCATAATTGTATCCTGAAACACCTCTAAAACCACCTTTAAACCCATGATTGATAAAGTGCACAATTATGATATTCTAGTAATTTCATAAGTAAGGTCAGTTAGTTTATGAAGAAATCTAAACTAGAGTAGTAGTAGTGAGGATTATCAATATCTAATATATGGCAAAATCTGGAAAAATAAGATTGATTGATTAATTACTTTTAGTTTTCAGTGACAAAAGGTAAGGATTCTTACAATTTTAGGTTTAATTTTATATGTACTCAAAATGCAGCATTTTGTATTGTCAATGACATCCTTGTAGCTCAATTAATAACAGCAGAATTTTAAATAATTTCCTTTTTTTTATAAATATGTGAATTAATACATTCAAAAAGCATCAAAGATTTTAGATTAAAATGACATTTACCAGTGAATTATCCTTGAATAGCAGGTTCTCAGGCTTCAGGTCTCGATGTGCAATATTCAGACAGTGACAATGTGCCAAAGCCTGGGCAATCTAAGTGAAATAACAATATAGGTGATAACACAAACACTCACAACCTCAACATGCATGATTTAATATTCTGTTATCTTCTGACACACACACTCCTCTAAAAGAAATCTATAAAAGGAAAAGCACGAACCACTAATTAAAATAATTACACATTCAAGTATTCCATCGTACAACAAAGAATATCAGAGATGGTCAATAGAATTTATAATGTCTACTAAATGACATAAAAATATAAATTAAACTGGACTGTGGTAGCCTAGCAGTCAAGGTACAGGACTATGGACCAAAAGGGCTTTAAACCCTACCTCTGCCAAGTTACCACTCTTGGGTTTGAGCAAGAATTTTAAAATGCAATTGCTCAGATTGTAAGACTGTATGATTTGTAAGTCGCTCCGGATGAGGTGCATCTGCTAAATACTGTAAATGTAAAATGGAAATGTATAAGAACACTGGTAAATAATACTGTAGGATTATTTTGTAGTGACTACACTGCTGAGGGGTTTAATTTATACACTACTCACAAAAAATAGGGGATATTTAAAAATGATGAAGCAATTAAAAAGAAGCATTTGATTTGACTTCAATAAACATGACCATGAGATAAGAAAACAAAAAAAAAATCTAAGAAAGTTATTAGATTATGCAAATTATGCATTTTTATAGTAACAAGTGATTTTAAACTGGACAAGAGTGCCCCCACACTGACTGTTCAAGTAGGGTGTATGGGGCATGGACAGGATCAGATTGTGCAGCAGTTCTTGTGGGATCATCTTTGTATATATTGTGTATATAGTGCTATTCAAAAGTACAAATTCACAAATCCACAAAATTGCTTATGCAGGATACACACACAGACACACACAGACAGACACGGGCAGAGACGGGCAGAGACGGGCAGAGACGGGCAGAGACGGGCAGAGACAGACACGGGCAGACACTGACACGGGCAGACACTGACACGGGCAGACACTGACACGGGCAGACACTGACACGGGCAGACACTGTGTTAAACTTGGGAAGTTGGCTCAAGGGATACCTGTTTAGTGACTTGACTGGCCATCTTCTCTGTAAAGTGTCTGTGCTGGCTGATTCTGTGAAAGAGCTCCCCTCCTTCCATCATCTCCATGACAATTAATAACCTTGCTCTGTAATAAATGAGATACACGAGTAAAGGTTGAGTAAAACAGGACACAAAGAAACTCAAAAGAGATCAAAGCAAGCAGTGTGGTCTGTGCCCTACCTCGGACTGGATTCATGGGGAAACTGCACACTGTTGGCGTAAACCTCTACGATTCGAACAATGTTGGTGTGAGAGGCACACATCATATGAAGCCTTACCTTTTAAAAACAAATGTAGAATGAATGAATGAATGAATGAATGAATGTGTGGGATGTTTAAGGTTAAACCTCTAGTCTAGTACCTCATTGCGTGCTTTGGGTCTGTCAATCAGGATCTTCAGGGCTAGCCGTTCCTGTGTTGATTTTTTTACACATACCCTATTGAAAAAAATAAATTGCTAATGTCAATTCAGTACTGTTGGAAAGCATTAATGGCAAAACCACAAATAACAACAAAATTATTTATTCATCAACAGCATTATAGCTTGTAAACATGTTGAGCTGTGGCTTTTTCCTTGCAACCCTGCTCTGAGATCATTATTGTTCAGTGTTCCCCTGATGCTGGACTTCTGAACATTAGCCAATAAGAGGGGTCTTTTTTTTTTTTTGCTCAGACTTGTAAAAGACTTGCTCTTGGAGTGAGATCTTTGTGGGTAAATCCCTCCTGGATAGTGTAACAATGGTCTTCAAATTCCTCAATCTGTAATCTGAAATCTCAGTAACTGTTCACCACGGTAAAAACCTAAGTATAAGTACAGCTCATGAATGCTATACCACCAGGATGTCTCGAAAAGGGATCGAATAATTAACTAGGGTTCAGACACCACAAAAGTCTGGGAACAGTTGATGTAGATATACATTAAGAACGTACCTTACAGGTCCACTGATTCCAGCACCTAGCTTCTGTGTCCAGTTGATACTGTACTCTTCCAAGATAGAGCTCTCCTATGGGTGAAACATTACTGTTATCAGAATTAATAATAATAACCAAAAAGCTATTAGCAGCCATTAAATCCCCATTTGCTCTTCAGATTCACCAGGTTTACCTGCAAGCAGATCAATAAATGCAGCTCTTCTTAAACACCTGTAATTTTACCTGTACTGTACTAATATAAGGAGGTATAATTATATTATAATAATAATAATAATAATAATAATAATACCATACCAGTTGAACTTGTGTTGGTAAGATGGAAAGAAAAACCATGTTTATTTTAAATTTAAAAGTCTGTGTATCATTTACTTTAACCAGTTACTGCGAAATTGAAAAATGTTTCCCAGTTAAGGCCTTTTCACACCAAATCTATTTTTTATGTACGAAAAACACACCAAGTTTTAAAAAAGAACTTCGGTATATTAATGCCGCTCTTCCCACTGTGTCTGAAACTGACAGACTGCAATGCTACTTATAAATTTTAATTAGAGCCTGTTCTATTTTCTGCATTGTTTGGATACGTTAAAATCAGGCTTAAAAGTAGTTTTAGAGGATGTGGACGTCGGGTAGGGTCGTCAACAAGCTGGGCGGCATTAAAGCGACTGGGCTGATGTTAAAGCGAAAATGGACAGACAAATCAAGGGCAGCATTCATAAAAAAGAAGAATGTAAGAATTCAGGGAGCTGACTCTGCAAACAAAGATCAGGTTTGTTATCTCCAACATCAAGTCGGTCCTGTTATATGGAACAGAAACATGGATGTCAACAGTGGCAATGATAAACAAAGTACAGACATTCATCAACTTATGTCTGTGTAAGATTCTCAGGATCCATTGGCCGAACACAATCTGAAACCAGGGCATTTAATAGAGAACCAACCAGCTTCCAGAAGCAGATCCTGAGATGCTGAAGATGGATGGGTCACATGCTGTGCAAGTCGGCCTCCAGCATTACCAATCAAAAGCAGACCTGGAACCCCCAATGCAAAAGGAAGAAACATTTGGCACCAAGAGCTTGATGCTGACCCCCAAAAAATGGGGTACACCTGAAACCAGCTAAAGCAGAACAGCCCTAGAGATGAGATGAGAGATGCTTGGAGATCTCTTGTCAGTGGCCTATGCCCCCAGGAGAGGTAGTAAAATCAGGCTGACCAATCAGAGCTCTGTTGTCAGGCAGAGAAGCTAATCCTGGTAGTAGCACAGCACAAGCAACCACAAGCAACATGCATTGCCATATTAAGAAAAGGGACATTGAAGAAAGCAAAAACTGACAGGGAGTCTGAGTGTTTAGACAAGAAACATAACTTCACACTTCCAAAACTTCATAAAATTCCACAACTTTTTTTGTGTGAAACGAAATCATTGTGTGAATAGGCTTTTAGTTTGTGTTTAATGTGAGACCAAATATTTTCTATACGGTCCAAATCCGCTCTGATTTACAAAGCGGATTCCAAAAAAGTTGGGACACTAAACAAATTGTGAATAAAAACTGAATGCAATGATGTGGAGAT
>JAVSBV010180261.1:0-13278 GCA_033117975.1 Parotocinclus spilosoma | reverse complement strand
GTGTGTGTGTGTGTGTGTGTGTGTGTGTGTGTGTGTGTGTGTGTGTGTGTGTGTGTGTGTGTGTATATATATATATAGTGGGTTAGAGATTTAAAATACTTTGAAGTTTGAATAGCAGTGTGACCTGAATTCTTGTTTAAACATTCAAATTCTCTTTATTTAACAGTACAAATATCCAAGTTAGAAAAGTAGTTAAAATGCCCATGGCCATTACATAATTTCTTTTATAAAATACACAATTACCATGTAGTTTTGCACACATTTGACAACATCTGGTACTAATCGCTGCAAGTTGATGGTTGTGTGAGTGAGGGAAAAAATGTTTTTTTTTTTTCATGTGGTAAATTATACAAAAGATGAACACACTGATATTGCAGCTGCTGCCACATGCTTTAGACGAAAATAGGTCTTTTTGCCTATAGGGCATAATGACTTATGATTGATTAAATAAAAGAGATTTTAAATTAAATAAAGATTTAATTTTATTAGTGCCATAGATTAGTTTTACATTAATTCAGTAGATTGTGTGGTATGGCTGTATGTCATAGGAAATCACATTCTTATAACACATTTTTATCCAGGATTATGTTTAGTATAATCCACATAGGATTATGTTTAGTAATAATGCATACATATTTGAGAACATGCTCATAATCAAATGCACAAACCAGTAGAGCCAACTAACGCTCTAACAAAGCTCAGTTAACCAGTCAACAAGACTGCAGGATGCTTTACTTATTACCAGTATACTAATTCATTTGTTTCATCAAAATCTGAATGCAAAAAAATCTGCTAGTTTAATTAAAGCATTTTTAACTGTAAAAACTAAGACAAGATACACATTTGCAAGGCATTCCAAAATGGAAACGAAACAATACATTTAAACAAGCTTAGAGTTCATTCAAAAACTTGTATGACTGAGAGGTTTTGTTGCTTTAGAAATTAAAACATTTCAAATCGTCATTAAGAACTGACCCAGATTGCTAAGAGAGACCTGGTTAACACAGTGGTGAACTGGTATATTTAAAAAGGTTAAATGGCAATTGCCTAAGGTTAACTAAACATAAAAAGGAAAAATGATTTAGTACACCCTACTAGGTAGCCAGTTCCTAAATTGAAAGAGGATTTATCCACCCCATTATGCAAAAGTTAAGCACTGTTAATTGTTTCCATATTAAACACCCATGTAGGCTTGTCACTTAATTATTTTAGTTAACTGTCAACATTTTCATTGATTAATAATGAATCGCAATTAATGCAATCATGTCAAGTGTAATGTAAAATTGGCGCCTACAATCTGAGACTAGTGAAATTATTTGACAAGTGGAAATCTTCTGCGTTTGGATCAACAGGATAATAATCCAAAACACAACTCAAAGCTATTCAATAACTATATTAACACTAAAAAATATCAATGAATGCCCACGCTTAAACCTACTGAACAAGCTAGTGCTTGAATTCATTTCAAAACAGTTTTGCAAACACGCTGCTCAGTGTCAGGCGGTCTTGTTAGGTGGTACATTTGGCATGGGCTATGCATTCTTAATTAGTCACACTTAATTATTGCATCATAAAACCAGTCCAAATAACCACAAATCATTTTTTGTCAAAGACAAATGTCAGAAAAAGAAAAATGTGTTTTCACACATTGCGAGCTCCAGTACTGGTGCATACCTGCAAATGTGATCTGAACAAATGAGAAGTTCCTCAGTGCTCAAACAGACCCTAACTTCAAACACCTTTTGACTAAACATTAAGGGGCATTACTGCTGACCATTAAATAAACTGAACACCAACTGTTTCTTACTACATAATAAACATCAGAAAAAATATCACAATATCAGTTTCCTTGCCCTATCCCACACCCTCTACAGCATGAAATGGGTATATTCCTTATTCTTTTTAATTTATATTCACATACATTTCTAATGCAACAGATTTCCTGGTTTTACCGTGAATGCTTGCTGACATTCATATGCATGTTCTTTACTTCAGTTTTGTGGGGATTACAGAAGTGAATGGAAAGGCAAAAAAACACATGCCTCATCTCCTATCCTCCATATGCCCTATAATACTCGTAACTAGTAGTATTTGTACATCATTCAGCAATAGTTCATGTGTCGCCTCTGAACTACTGTTATATCCTATATCTTTATCCCCTCACCTCTACTTTCACTCTGTTTCCACCCGTCTATCCCAATCAATCAAGAAGGGCCTGTACCTCCTGACAGGGTGAATAAGATAAAAAGGGAACGGGAGAAAAAAACGCATGGAAAAAAAGGCAAATGAAGAGACAGGTGAGTGTCCAAGCCACTTAAATGCTTTTTCTCTTAGTAGAAGAAATAGAAAGTGAGAGAGCAAGAGAGAAAGCACACAAGAGAGCTTGAAAGAGAGACTCCATATAAAAAGGTGTTCTTCTGGGAATATACTGCACTACAGTCGGTCCTCTGTTTCCAGGGGGGATTGGTCCAAAAACTCAAATACTAAAACATGTGGAAAGTAAATTCCCTTATAGCAAATGACTAATATTTGCGTGTGTAAATGCACCCCATGACCACAATGTATATAATGTAATATATTTTATAGATCGATATTATAATCTGATGGCTCATACTACTTTAGGAGCTTGTGTTATATTGCATTGTAGCCAACATAGCCACATAAGCTTATTATTGAAGTGTAAATGTGTCAGTCTCTTCAAGGCGCATCACAACGTACCAAATCCATGCTCAATACTTGATGACATCCATGATGTCTATTCCTGTATGGTCAATCAAACAATCAATGATTACATACAAAGCTGGCCAGCACAAGAATTGTATTTTTTAAAGGCAATCTGGACAGCTCCCACCAGCCTTCACCACTTTCTCATCAATAAACTGATCTACATTGTTATAGTTACAATCAGTGTCACCTCTGTATTACATTTTTAACAGCTTGGAAAAACATGATCTCCTAAAGTGACGCTTTCCTCTCCTTTTTTTGCTTTTCTGATCCTCTTGTTTAATTAAATACAATCGTGTAAAATAAAATGCTTCTTTTTATTTTTTTTAATCGCTATTTAATTTGAAATTTTATTTTGAAATATCCTTTATTTTCTGTGAGCAGTGTAGATAACGAAAATCTGACCGGTTATTAGTCTGTATGCAAACACACACTGAAAAAGGAAAAACATATGAACACAAGACAATGAAAGGAAAACCTGAACATTAAAAGTTCTGAATACATTCTGAAATCGTCTTTTCAAACAAAGTGACCTCAAACCGCCCAAGCAGGACAAGGATGACAATCTGTCTCCCCCACCTGACCAGGCACAATAACTTAGTCAGCCCTTAAAAGCTGCCAATACATGCTTTAGAGGATGGAGACACAGCCGTGTACTGTGCCAGAGCTCCACTTCCCACTAGTCAGATGAACTGCACTTTAGGGAGCAAACGTGTTCTGGCACAGTACATATCACCTAGTGTATGTCCACTCGTAAAGGGACAGAGAGAGTAAGAAACACAGAGACAGAGAGAGACAGACAGACAGAGGCAAATAGACACAAACGCTCATCACTGGCCTAGAGCCAAACTCTTGTTACAGTCATACACCCACTCAGAAGAGAGAGAGGAACAGAGCGTGTAACAGGTCTGAAAAATAGCTGTGGAAAGAATAAGTAATGGATGAATTAGATTGAAGAAGGATTAGATTGAAGGCGAGCGTGTGTGAATGACAATGAGAAAAATTTAAGAGCTCCTCTATACTGTGTCAGCAGGAACATCAGGCTCATGAGAAAACAATGGTGCAACTTGCAGCGCGCATCAGTGAGTACACACACGCATGCACACAAACAAACACAGATGTTTATGTCACTATCGTTGTGGGGACTTTAAACTGATATAATGATTACTGAAACGAATTAATGCTAAACCTAGACCTCACCCTCACCTCAGTAACCTAATGAAAAGCACACACACACCAAAGAATAGCCTTAACCCCATGTGTTATCCACAGAGAATTGATAGACTAACTGTTCAGGGTCATGCATCACAGAAACAAAAAAAAGAGGGGCAGAGATTCAGCAGGTACTGGAAGAGTGATACTTGTGCACTCAGTTTCTCTCTCTCATTCTCACTCGCACACGCACTCGCGCTCTCTCTCTCTCGCTCTCTATCACGCGCACACATGCACACCATCAGCAAACAATTAAACTTCCACATGTAAAGGTTTTCACAAATTAAGATTGAATGTTCATAAAAATGATTTAATTATTGCATAACAGCATGGAGTAAGTACAAATAAACTTGTCATTGTCAGTCAGTGTTAAAAGAGCACAGGCAATAGCCTTTAGCAGTGTGCTACATGGAAAAATGCTGCAAATAAATGACATCATTCCAAACGACACAGCTGACAAGTACTGTGAAGTACTGGTTGCAAAGTTCAGCGTGGTTTTTGTGTTTGATGTTAATAGAACACAGAATAAGTGAGCAAATTAAATACATCATGTATACATGTACTGATCCAACAGTACCAGCATCAATACTGATCAGATATTGGCCAGCGTGTCCTATACACATTGGATAAGATCTCTCTCCCTTGTGTACTATTCAATTTATGCTGTGATAAACGTCAAAGTACAGTGTTACCTCGTTTATCGCGGGAGTTACGTTCCAGGACCACCCGCGATAAACAAAAATCCGCGAAGTAGAGACGCTATATTTATTTAAGTATTTATACACTATTTTAGCCATAGAACTTGTAGAACGTTTGGGTGGCATCGTAGGGCTTGAATGAATGAAATCTATACTGAAACTTTTACAAACAGCAAACACAACACTGCAGACAAAAACTTGTCATGTCGGCAAGTAGCGACTCAGGAGGGCGATACTCTAGTCTTACTTCTCGTTTTTGGTGAGTATTCATCCATTCATCCGCTGAGTAAATACGCTATTGTAGTGTTTTTAACTGTTGAATAATAAAGCAACCCGCTGAAGTAATCGAACGTTCTCCATATTTAACACGGCATACATCACTCTCATACCACGCATGCTCAGTCCATACAGAGCTTACAGCACGTCATATCCTACACATTGTGTAGACACTACAGCTATTTACTGGAAATCCTAATATATTTTATCTAACATTCCTGTATTGTTAGAATTAATATTTTGATTTTTTTTTTAATGTAAAAGTTCCCGAAAAAACCCGCAAAAACTCCCATTAATATTTTTTGAAAACCCACGATGCACCGAGGGCGCGAAAGGTGAACCGCAAAGTGGCGAGGGAACACTGTACTTATAATGAACACTGTTTTTATAATCAAAACAAAGCTCATACATAGAAATTATGAATCGTCACACTATAAAAGTGGTTTTATTTTGTCTATTTGATTTATTTAACACGCAAGGTCATATTGAGACTAGTCATATATACTCTCAAGATGGGCCAATTTAGCGTAATTAATTAACCTAGTGCATGTCTTTGTAAGTAAAGAAAAAAAAACATCCACTGCAGCATAACATTAACATATGGAGCTATAACTGTATACTAGATGAAGTATAACTGCTGCAATGTGAAGCATTTTTTTTTGCACTTGCATTCCTCAACCTGCTACTCTTTGATCCCATGCTGACAGGCTAATTTGACATTTAAAGCCCTATTCAGACTGGATTCGTTTATCGGGGGATGTCAACGTGAGACTTTTTTTTTACTTGCCACCTGAGGTACAAAGGTAATGTATCCAGACATAAAATAATGATATGGTACTTGTGGGTTGTATACTATGGACCCAAATGTTTGTGTAACTTCCTGAAAAAACTTATGCACGGGCAAAAAAATATATATATATATTTTGCATATGTAAATATAAAAGGAATGGTTTGTACCTGCAGACATCATTCAAATCATTTTAATTAGCAGATGCAGACTTTTTTCTCTCTTTCCTGGCACTGAGTGACATAAGGCTAGAGTTCTCCTGACATCCAGCCCAATTAAACAGTGCAGTGATCATTTTAAAGCATCTAATTGAATATTCCGTAGCTTCTCTGACTTTCATTTACATCCTAAAAGCTTAACAGCAAATATCAGTGCTCAAAAAGCATGTTTTTCTAGTGTGAGACATCACATGGAGCTGTACATCCGGATGGAACTAAAATTTTAAGAGGAACACGGTGTTTGGTAAAACACAGTAGGAAATTCTGCTTCCAATGTTCAGAGGGAACGACGGACAAAACACCAACATAGCCAATCCAGTCATACATAAAATCACCATATACTATACATAAGTAAATTATCCCACGACCTTGTGGCATTTTCATTTTCTCCGGAAAGGGAGTAAATGCTCTCCACTACATCACACAGACAAAACAATAAAAGTTAACAAGAATTGCACTTTATCACACGTGTATTCCTGGACAAATAGCCTGTTGCTGGAAATCTGTCTCGCTGTTATCAGTAAAAACAGTCAGTAAATCAATTCCATGATGTTGTATTATACCTTATTTTGTGTTCTGCCATGCGTGTGATTAAAAAAAATCATGTGTGTGACGGGTGAGTAAATGCAGCAGTGTGAAGACACACACTGAGTATTATTAATTATTATGGGACCAAACTCATTTATCGCCGTCTACATAAAACAAGTAGCGTTTCGGGTCAATATGAATAAGCTAATTCTATGACAAATGACCCTGTTTCACTGTACTCAACAGTTCGCTTTAACAATTGAAAACGGTGATTAAAAACAGTTGAAGGAATGGCCAAATGGAGGGCCATGAAAATTTGAGAATAATATGTCTTAGAGTCAATAGTTTCTAAATCAAAATTACTACAAGGGCTCTAATGGATATACAGGTTAAAAAGTAATTTAGATGTCATGGTAAATTGGATTATATTCTAACAAAACCTCCATGTACTGTGGGGGCTGATGTATAATATTAATTATTAGTGCTCGCACTAACACTTAAAATCTGGCAAAAACTGGAGCCCCATTCTAAAAACTTTGTTCCGAGATTTTATTTGCGTAATATTTATTAACGTATTTAGCACGCCAAAGGCTCAACCAGTTAATTTCTACAGTAGGAATGTAATCTAAGATACTTAGTATTTAGCCTACATTACATACCTTAGAAAAGTAATTCAAATACTTTAGGAGTAAACAAAAAAGCAAGGTAATGGTGTTAAATTCAGCACTTCGAAAGCAAAAACACATGGAAAAGCTTAATTTGCTTTGCTCAAACTGCATTTTCAAGGACAGCTAAAACCACTTGAGGTTGGCTAACTACTAAATTAAATCTAATTGCTAAATTCTTCTCTAACAGATGGCCACATTTGGCTAGCATTCGTATCATTTTGAATACGTACGGAATCTAGGGAGTTGAGTCAAAGCTGCAGAAACTTAAGATAACATGACGTTTTACCCAATTTAGCCTGAATTTGGTTCAAAGCCACTAATTAAATTCCTTGTGTTATGTGATTATAATGTACTGCACCAAACCTTAATGCATATCTACTTTACCCATACTAGCATTTTTACCCATACTGTTGGTGTAGATATAAAAACAAGGGAGAAAATATTATAGCAAAATGTATATTTTGTCTGTCATTGCAGCACAAGTTTCATTTGCCATAGTTATACTCCCAAAGGAGCACATCCAATCAGTGTGTGCAGTTGGTGAGTGAAAGGTCTCTCTATAGTCCAGGGGTCAAAGCTGCAGTCTTGCAGAGGCTACAAGCCTCAGAAGTGTTAAAGTGTGCCTTGGGGTCTTGTGTGAGTGTGTGGGCACAAATGTCATGATATCTCTAGGACTGGTTAACACAACACCACAAGGAATCAGCAATGACTCTGAACCCTGCAATGTATATTATCTCTGGATTCAGTACTACAGTCATGGCCAAACGTTTTGTAAAAGTTTTGTTTTTCACAAAGTTTGCTGCCTCAGTTTTTGTCAGATGTTTATATGTGTAATAAAGTACAATTATAAGCATTCCATATGTTTAACTTTTCATTGGCCAATAAATCAGGTTCAAGCAAGTTAACACTCTTTAAGAGTCTTGCAATTTGCCTTGCCATGCCGAATATCAGCTTCTAGATGAAATCTTAAATGATGGCAACCCATTCTGACTTAATCAGTGCTTGGAGTTGACTACAGTTTCCAGATTCCACCCTCTTTTTGAGAATTGACCACAGGTTATCAATGAAATTAAGATCTGGGGAGTTTACTTCACCAAGCCATTTTAACATGATGCTCCAGCATGCTAGAAAAAGCATTGCTCATCTCCCATTACTCCTGGAAGTTTTGATACTTATTCATAGCAGGTGTTCTTGCTCAAAATGTTGAGTCCACTTCCCTGGATGAGAAAAAACTCACACACGAATGGTGGATGCACTCACACCTGCCCTCTGCCATTCCTGAGCAAGCTCTGCACTAGATGTAACCCAACCACAAAGCTGCATCCTCTTTAGGGGATGTTCCTGACACTTGATTGCCTTTCTTGGGCGATTTGAAGCATTGTGCGCTGCAATTGAACCACCCTCCTTGAAATTCTTGTTGATTTGATAAATGGTTGATCGTTGATTGTCCTTGCCTGTAAAACTCTTAAGATACAATGCATGTGTTTTCTTGAAGGTAACCATGGTTAACAGAATACAACTTAAAAACACCACTACCCTTTTAAAGCAGACAGTCTGTTCTTCTCATCGGTATGACAAGAGTGATGTCTTGTCCTCAAACTTTTCTCCTGAGCTAACAAAATAATCACTGAAATTATGTTAGCAGTCCACTTTGTAGGGTTGAAATGCAGTGGCTGGAATGCAGTAGTTTTTGCAATAAGATCATTTTCATGGCAGGGAATGAGCACTGACTTTGTAATTAGTTTAAATTAATCCTATCACTCTTAATAATCTAAAGTTAATACAAATTACCACCATAACTGATGCAGCGCAAACTGATGCAGTAAACTTTGTGAAAATCAAAATGTGTTCACAAAACTTGGTCACGACTGTAGGTAAGGATATCGACTTTTCACTTTTTCCGAACACACTGTTATTGTGTCACTTGCACGACCACGTTTGCCATGCATACACAATGGTCTTACTATACAAATGAAGCACTTGCACAATTTTAACTAACAAAGGTTGTAGTTAAATACAGGTATACACAGGTGTGAACACTGACCGAAATGGTTGCTGACCGGACATTATCACAAGTCAGATAGTAGTTTGGATAAATCACCTTAGTTAGGAAGCCTGTGAAACAATAACTTTTTGAATTATTAAATACTATTTCAAATTCTGTTATGCTGTTAGCGATTATACCTGCTGTGTGGCCCCTTAGGAGTCTCCACCTTAAGTTTCTGTATTCCCGCATTGATTTGCTACAGTGAACAACGACAGACAACTCTCACTTCTGCAGCTGTACAACACCGATTCAGAACGAACCATCAGAATTGATAGGTGCTGAATTACAGGGGCCAAAAGGTAAACAGGCCCCAAACTACCAATGATTTTTAGCTACAGATGCAAAAACAGCACGTGAATGGATTGGTGTGCCACAGAACCTAACCCTAACCTCACTTAGCCCCTCTAAGTGATTCATTTTGCTTTCTTATGAGAACCAGAAAAATGCTACAATAATGCCACCACTGTTATTATGGGAACATTTTGTTGAAGTAAAAACCTGAACACTCCCACCACAAAAACATACACAATGAGGCAACACCTTAATGAGGATGTAGGGGCGGTACTAAGCGTGCACAGGGGCGCGTGTGCACAAACACACACACACCCACACACACACAACCAGGAATTAATGCGTGGGCTTTTCTCTCAAAGGGACAGAGTGCTTATTATGTGTCTGCCCAAGAAGGCAGAGCACCATAAACACACAGCAGTCGAACTGGTAGCACAAAGACAGACACACAAGCAAACAGACACGCGCAAAGAAACAGACAGACGCACAGACACTCGGGCGCACACAGACGTCTGCATGTGTGCACACAAGTCAGCTCACAAGTCTGATCTAAGCGGTACATGCACACACGTTTGTGTGTGCCTGTCTGTGTGTCAGGCACACAGCCATACAGGTGCACACATTCTTCCATTAATCCACATACTCCGCAACAAATACGTTTTGAACCTTACTCTGTGTGCTATTGCAGGGATGTTAATGAGTCAGATAAACTTCCAATACTGCAACACGGCTAAAAAATGTCACAGGCAGACAGTCACATATATCTCAAATTCCACACAGTGGCTCTGTTTGGAGCTTTGAATAGAATCTAGTATGATACACGAAAAGAATTGTTGACTGAATTTATCTTCCGAAATAGACCTGCCACCTAAAAATTCAAGCAATGTGAAATCAGTAAAGAATTTTTAATCTGGAATAATATTATTAAAACTATTACTCCTAATGTGAGTTGTTCATCCAACTCATTATAACAGTCTAAACTAAAGGAACTAACACTAGACTAAGTTGAGAGCACAAATTACAAATTGCATTGTTTTATACTAAACATGCAAGTCATAAAGAAGGGGAAAATATAACTTCATTTTGGCATTTTTTGCACATACAGCCCAGAGTCTATCACACATCCCAGATGATTAAAGGTATGGGCTCTGCCGTTTTATGAATGTGTTTTTGCTTTTTATAAAAATCAAAGTATACTGTTTATCCTGTTCTGGGGAAGGACTTGAAGCTTAACCTACAAATCAGACAGAGGTACACCCTGGACAGGAGGCCAGCCCATCACACCACAAAGCCTTTACACTGCAAGCCCCACCCAGGATTTGAACCCAGGTTCTCGAGAACTACATTTTCCTGTAGTTGGCTCTTGCCACTGAGTCACCAGAGCTGCATCATTATTTAACACAGGGTTTTCTTTTTTTTAAACCATTTGTTGCTGCTTTCCTTTGTTTTCCAGTCACTCCCTCTTGCAATTACTTTTACATTACAGGGGGTGAAGCACTACCCTTATAACCTCTAGTAAAGCTTTATGATTCTGTTTAGCATTTTTCCTCAGTTACTGCATGTTTGAAGTAGCAAGTCAACCCCAAAGCATGATGTTTATTTTACCACACTTCACAGATGAAATTAATTCCTACTTTCTAGCCCTGCACTCTGGGCTGGTCTGATCAAAGTGGTACAAGCCAACAACCGACATGTGAGAGTTCATTTGTACAGTATAAGCTAAAGTTCTCCTCCAAGCATGTTCAAGCAGTGCTGCGAAAATGCTCGAGCCACAGTCCAAAAAGATGCAGTGCCTAGCTTGATCTGGTTTGACAGCTGCAGAGGTCATGTAGGCTCAAATACTTTCTCACTTGTTATCAGCAGCCAAACAGAGATGGGACAGAAACGGTTGTGACTAGTGCAGCAAACACAGAAACCTGACAGGAGGTGGGGTGTAACGCACCTTCAGGAAAATAAATGGTGCTAATCTGGTCTATTTTTCACTCATTTACTCTAGTTGTATCTAATTTTTACAAATGAAGGGAGTAAGCATTGATATTAACTGCTTACTGCTGTGTAATCCTTATGCATATATTTACATAATATGTCTAATTTAACGTGTAAATACTCCTCAGGATAACTTTCCATTGTGATACAGAAAACAGATTGTTGAGGTACAAACCTTGAAAGGCAACATTAAAATACAACATAAGCATATTTTGAATTCATACAAAGACAAAAGATGAGGGGCAATTATAGCATTTACTACAGAATGTTCTAACGATCATGTTTTATGCTGCTGATTCCAATACCAATCACAATGACTGGCTATAAATTTTTAGATTTAGTTAAGATGAGTGCTACTGGCTACGTGAGCTGAAAAAATTATATTAGACAAAAACTATTCAGTCAGGTGGACAGCTGAAAAACACAAATTTGCCTGATATCAGTAACAAATTCTTCAACATATTGAAAACTTTAAGGCTAAATAGTTTGACTGTTGCTACTATAGGTGCTTTTTATTCTCTGCAGTGAGCCACTTTATACTCCGCCAAGTGTTTGTTCTTTAAATTATGTATTAAATTAGTCGTGTTGAAGCATTTTAATGTGCTTCCCCCAGTAACGTATTTTTTCGATGCATATGTTGCCAATCAAATACTGCTTAAATGCCACATGTACATCCCTTCACAGAAACAATTTAGCAATCTTCCAACATACGGTGAAATAAAAAGTAAAAGCAATATTAAGTTCCTAAAATGGAACATTCATACAACTACACTGCTTACAAAAAGTAGGGGATATTTCATTATTTATAATTTAGAATAAATAATCATTTCGTTCAATTTTCAATAGTATATTATAGCCTAATTAAAATTTTTGGGTACTCCCACTTAAAAAAAAAAAGAAGAAAAAAAAAAACATTCATTAGGTTAATTGCTCACTCTTAATTGGCCCAGTGTGAATTCTGAAGCAGTTACACTTTTATTCAACTTGCCCTCGTGCAGAAATATTTTTGCCGAAACAATTACCCCACGTCCCAAATGACTTTCTAGGACATTTTCTCATTACACAGTGTACAACAAACAACCACACAAAGCAACAGAAGGCAAGTGTGATTCAGTCAAAGAAATATGACGCATGAAGAACGGTCAAATGTTACCAAGTAAGAAGAACAATTTTGTGGATTAACGTATAGAGTGGCTACAGTTGGGCTGGACTGTCTATTAGTATTCATTTTGCATCCTTGTTTCCTCTGCAGACGTGTGCATGTGTTTAACTGCAAAGTACCAGGGTCTGCTGAAAAAATAAAGGACTCGGAATAGATGAGGCAAGACAGGTAGTTCATCTTCATAACTGTACGTGTGTGTGCGCGCGTGTGTGTGTGTAGTCAGGGCAATATGAGATAAGCCTGCATCAGTGTGAGAGAGTGTAAAGTATGGATTTGAATGCAATCAAAAGTGTGTAATCTGCAGCGTTTAGCTGAGCAGCCTGTGTTACAGAAAACAATTTAACAGATTAAAGCTCCAAATGTGCACACCAGAGAGTGTGTGAGAACCAGATAAGCACTTCAGCATCCAACCTCTCATCTGAACACAAACTCTAACACAAAAATGTTGCCTTGCACAAGAAAATATGGCGCAAACAGAAAACACAAACTCCAGCATCCTCCATGTCTCAGTGTTCCTAATTTCTCTCTGAGGTAACAAGGATTACAAGTTTTTTTTTTGCTGCAACAAGGTCATGTTCCTAATAATAAACTAACAATTCCTGCCTGGGAGTGTGTGTGTGTGTGTGTGTGTGTGTGTGTGTGTGTGTGTGTGTGTGTGTGTGTGTGTGTGTGTGTGTGTGT
>JAVSBV010180241.1:0-13278 GCA_033117975.1 Parotocinclus spilosoma | reverse complement strand
TTGGATTGTAAGACTGTATGAATTGTAAGTCGCTCTGGATAAGGGCGTCTGCTAAATGATGTAAATGTAAATGTACATTTCAGTAGGCAAATCATTCAAATGCTTTTGGGTGAGTACACTATCTGGGTATTTTTCATCAGTAAAAAGTGAATTTGGACTGCGTAATGTACAATGGGAGACAAATTTACAAAACAACTACTATACAGTGGGAGCCAAAAGTGCTGGACCACTACTGAAAATGTTTGTTTGGATCTTTGTGGTGAAAGAATCACATTGAGCAGGATAAAGGCCCAAAACATAAAAACTGCTATAACTACTATTGAATTTACTCCACAATCAACTGACCCAAAGCCCATCAAGCATTTAGGAGGGCACTAGAAGACAAAAAAAGCCAAGAATCCAGCAACATCACAAGATAATACTGATTATCAGATTTTGCATGAATTTGTGGGGCCAGCTTGACTGCATTAGAGATTAGAAAAAGGAACATGCAAAATACAAATAGAAAAATATAAAGTTTTGGAAACTTCTTTTTAGTCAAATTGTTATATAAATTTTAGGAAATACATCACACAAGCATTTTCAATAGTGGTCTCAGATTTTCTCCCACACATTTATAATATCATACTATAATAGTCCCCACAGTGCAGCTTGTAAAACGATGAATCACTATTTTCATTTTTGTAAAAAAATTTTATATTAAAGTTTGAACCACATTGCAAAAGACTTTTTCCATAGTATTGCTTAATTGTGTTATTTGACACACACCATAAATATCAGTAGGGTTTTTTGATGGATAGACACAAAATTATTATTACATTTTTTATTGTATTTAGTGTATACCATTGACTTGTATTCTGTAGTTTTATGTTCTCAATTTATTAAACTTATAATAATAATGTTTTCTGTATAATTTATTATTCTATAGATTATTAGATTTTATTGATTGCTTTGTTTTCTTTAAATGTGTTCTCTCTTTAAAATGCGTATTTTAACTATTCCAAAAAATAACTAAAAAATTAACTTAGTTAATTCTTATGTAGTTCTTCACAGGGGAAAGCCAGTCATCACTGGGGCTTTGTCTACTTTGAAGGGCACCGTGTTTGTCAATATACCATTAGCTGTATCAAATCTTTATATAAAATGACTTAAATAGATACTTTCACTTAAAGTGTTGGCACTTATTACACATAATAAATAATAATTATTCTTTTGTAGGGGTGTGTGTACAGGTCTACTCTGTTGTTGGCTTAGCTGTCTTGAAAAGAGAAAAGAAGCCAAATTGGAAGAAAAAAATACAAAAAGAAAAATGTATAAAAGTGATCAAAGAAAGAAAATGCACTAAATCACTTTTGTGTGTATCTGTGGGCTGTGGGGCAGCTTTTCTTAGATACTGATATATGGCACTCCAAGGTTATAAACCACTAATCTATGCTGCAAAGAAGGTTGTGTTCCTTTTTGATTCTTTGTCTTCCCAAATCTCACTAGGCCTGCTTGAATAGGACAGTGGGCCTAGATATGTATAAGCGCTAAAAAGTGCAATATAAATAAATATGGCTTGACTTGACACATGATGTGTTAGTTTGTACATCCAGTTGTTCTGAAACTTGTCTTCTGTCTTCAGCATTTACGCCTCAAATCTGAATTTAACAAAACTAATAACTGTATTTTCCTCAACTAGGAAAAAAGATGGAAGTTTCTTATACAGATATGTTTATTCCTACTCTTTAACTAAACTTGCAAACATCAATTCTGCTTTGTTAAAAAGTGTTGACGTTATGTTATATTTCTTTTACACAATTGCCAAAAACCTCAAATAAGTCTCCTTAGCTATGCACAGTGGGTGCCTGGCAAAGCCTGATTTCTGTGCTCATTTTTGTTGTTGGCGCTTGCAATCCCAAGCACAACAAAGAACTAGTATTTTCTGCTACTTTCAGGAACAGTAGTTATAAATTGTTGCAATTGTGATGCAATAAAAATGGTAACGATGTTTTGCTGATTAGAACAGTGTATGCTCGTATGCTGATATTCTTATTCAGTTGTTAGGAGGCCATTAGATTCTTTGAAACATTAATTTTGCTTGCATGACCCAATCCCTGCTGCAGTCGTGTGCTCTGTTATTAGTTGTTTACTTTGTACTTGTATATAGTGCTTTGAGAATTGACAGTCATTGCATCATGTTCCAAGTTTGACCATAGCAGCACCTCTCCTTGTACAGTATGTTCGACTAGAAAGTAAAGTAGGAAGTAAAATGCGAACATCGTAAACAGACTTGCACAAGTAAGAAACAGTGATCTTTTTTTTACATACTGAGAGCAGCTCTGACAGAGATTGGCGCCGATTCCTGCGACTCCTCGCTAAGCCCCAGCTCATTGATGGCCTGCACACGGAACACGTACGTCTCTCCTGTTTTTAGTCCATGAACGACAAACCTGAAAGATAAGCAATTCTTCTTCAATTAATGACTGTGAGCAGTGTACTTGATTACATACTACTATTAACATGCAATTTTTAAAAGCATTCTTTGCAGATTTATTTCCGCCTAAAACTTTTGCACAGTACTGTATAAAGTGCATTGCACAGAACAGGCTTTTTCATACTTTAAAATTCAATATTCGTTATATGTTTCAGTAGAATGCTTTTGAAATCCTAAAATCCTGTCACATGGAGATGGCAACCACCATTTATTTTAGCTACGCACTTCAGAACTTCAGATTCCTAACTTCAGATTCTTTCCATAAGTCCAAAATTTCTGGTTTCAGATTAAAATAATTTATGCTAACCACTAGCTAAATCAAGAACAGGTGTGTTTCTTGATAATTAATAATCTTGGCGATTTAAGATCAACTGTTATAATGACGTAATTTTGCAAATGCCAGTTTTGCGGGCGTTTCCCTAAAGTCTCAAAAATAATGAATGAGTTTTAAGTAGTTCCCTTCTGACTCCACCTCTGCATCTACACTGAAAAAGCACTGGCATTCGAAAACTGCACCACCAATTTACATACATTTTCTCATTATCATACCACAAAAGTATCATTACAGAAATAATATTTATAAAAAATAATAACTAATAAATATTGAAATTACTGGCATAATATGTAATTATTTGTTTCATCGACTTAAATTATTTAAACCCCTAGAATAAACTATAAACACTACATACAGTGGAATCTTGGAATTTGAACGTCTTCATTCAAACAATTCGGATATCACACAAGTTTTTTTTGCCTCTAAGTTCAAATATTACATTACAATACATTCATTTGAGAATGTACTGGAAAGTGCAATGTTACCATCTACTTACCATTAAAAGATTTTTGAAACCCACCTTAGTTTTGTCTCCATGAATATGAGCTATATTCTTTATTTAGCCAAAGCCAAAACATTTTGTGTAGAACTAGACTACTTTGCTAAAATTAAGCATTTTTTAGTATGGACTGCCTTAGATAGCCAAAAATATGTTTATTTAGGTAGACAAAGATTAAGTGCTGTGGTTAGGATAGACTCTTTCTATGAGTAATGTAGCATATACACAACTGTTAAAGAATATACTATACAAATAATCTCATAACTCTTATTCCTAGAGTAGAATACATACTCTGTCTTCTTGTTTGGTTTGTGGTTGGCAGAAACCCAGTCCTTTGATCCTTTAACACATGAATCAATGTAATATCCAATGAGATTGTTGGGCTCTTTTGGAGGGGCCCACTGGATTAAAACAGATGTGTTGCTTTCCCTTGTCGCCACAACCTGACCAGGAGCTGAAGGAACACCTGGAGGAACAGAGGACCTCATATCAATAATGTCATCCAATACTGATCACATTTCCTTATTACTTACAAAACATATATTATTTGAAAGCTCATGGCAGCATTGCCAATTACAAATAACTCAGAAATGGGTCTGGAATCGGAATACATCTCCACACTCGACATCCTAACCCACATGTTCTCTTCATTATTGGGCAATGCATGTCAGATTATTTAAGCCTCTTAAATAATAAAACATAATTTGGTAAATTGCACAGCAGTGGTAAAAAATATATATAATCTTATAAAGGCTAAAATAGTGCTAAACAAGCACTATTTGATATCTATTTGAGTAGGGTGCATATACAGTACTGCACATAAGTTTTAAGTATTCTGTATTTTTTTAGTTTTTCAGTTTCTGCTTATTCTTTATTTGAGATTTGGTGGGCACTGAACTTTAATTCTACAGTTAGAGACTGTAGTCCATCTGGTTCTCAACATAATTTTGCTAATCCCTTTTACTCTGTTCTCTAATGGTCAGGACCCCCCACAGGACTCCCATAGATAAGGTACTGTTTGGGTTATGAACCATTCTCAGCACTCTAAGAGACACTTTATTAGTGACATTTACCATACTGCTCTATCTTCTCGAGGTGAGTCATTCAACCAAATGGGTGCTATTTCTATATTGGTCCATCTGGGTCATGACCATTAGGACAGAAACAAATAAAGTATTTAAAAAACAGGTGGACTACAGTCTACAATTATAGAACTACAAAATGCAGTGATAACTAAAACGTAAATAAAGAATAAGCAGAATATAACCTAAAACATATAGAATACCTAAGACTTTTGCACAGTACTGTATGTTACTTTTACTTGAGTCCATTGCCCTCTTTTGATACATAATTACTTACTTAATACTTAACTTTTTTCTTATTATGAGTATTGGGTTAATTTTGAGGAAGTGCTGTAATTTTTTATTTATAACTTCAAATAGATTGCTCATGCAGTACTTTCACTGAATTTCTTACATTCTTGCTTTTGAATATTATTATTCGTAAGCAAGGCTTTTCGTAAGAGTGCTTAAATGCTATACGAATTATGTCTGGCTAGGCAACTTATTTGCATTATTAGTTATTCTAGTGCAGAAAACTACATTATCCTAAATATATCAAAATTAGAAATGAAAATTTAGGGGACTTTGGGAGGATTCTGATAAAAGATAAGAATTCTTACCATGCAGCTCTTGAGTTTTGATGGGTATAGTGGGCTCGGAAGGCTCACTGGTGCCATACATGTTGGCCGAAAGCACACGGAACAGGTATTCTTTACCCTCGGCGAGGTCAAAGACAGCGTAGCGAGGTGAACGCACTGGAACTTTAGTGTTCACTCTCTGCCAAGACTGACTGCCAACCAGAGACTAAGCAGAGGCATTGAAAAGCTATCAATTACTTTACACTAATTTAAGACTCTTTGTTTACAGATTTAAACCAACATGTATTAATGCATTAGTATCCATGCAGAAAGTGATTGAGTAATCATGCATCAATGTTTTCACAATCTTTCTGCACTCAATACCTCATAGTGAGAAAGTGAAAACAGAAAACAAAAGAAAATCTTGCAGATGAATTAAGAAATAACTCAAATGTATCAACACAAGTATTTACTAGAAAGTTAGCTCCTATTTCTCTTGATAATCTTAGTTAAGTTAGGAATCTTGATTTCTTGAGATGTTTCTATCGCTTGAGCTGGCTAACGCCACCTATCTGGGCTTTATGACAGACAGAACACTCTCCTCACACATGAAGAGACACATGAAAGCCTGTCTGAGGTTTTCACCTAAAGGACTCGCAGATTCTCTGGTATAATTAAACAAGATTGAAATTTTGGCTTCCATTAATGATATTAAGCATAATGTCTGGAGGAGACCAGGCCCTGCTCATCATCTGCGCAATACCATTCCTACAGTGAAGCATGGTGGTAAAAACATCATACTGTATGTCTATTTTTCAGTGCCCCGATTTGAACTCAAACAAACATATCTGGAGAGTCCTGACAATGGCTGTCCATTGATGGTCTCTTGTTTCTGCAGAGAAGAATGTCAGAAAATTCCCAGATCCAGGTGTACAAACCTTATGGCATCATACCCAAGAAGACAAAGGTGCTTCATCTTACTACTGACTAAAGTAGTTATGTCAAAGCAATATTTTAGTGTTTCTTTTTCAATTAATCTGTAAAAAACTCTTACTGTGTCATTATGGGGTATTGAGTGCAAAACGATGGGGGAAACTTTTTTGATTTTATTTTAGCACAAGGCTGGAACATCATTTGAAAAATGTGAAATGGTCTGAAGACTTTCTGAAGCCCCCTACTTTGGCTTATGGTTAATTGTGAGTGTCAGTAAATTTGTCACGTTGGTTCATAGAGGTTTGTGACAGAGCATTATTTAATACTGTGGTTGTTTTTCTATTAAGACCAACCTTCTCAATGTAATACCACATAGGTGCTCTGTTGTGGTACGCTGGGGGGGTCCAGCTAAGTACAACATACGTCCGATCAGTTTCAGAAGCATGTAATTTGGATGGAGCTCCTGGTGCTTCTCCCTCAGCTGTAGCCAAATCACATAAAACAGAATTACTGCACTCATCAAACAGTGTGTATACACTCTGCTTTTAATTACCCAACTATAAACACCACAGAAAACAGAATTTTATTATCATCAGTGTTCTTTATAAAGCTTCACATAACGTTGTGTGCATCATCTGGAATGTTCATATTAGCAAAATCAGTATAGCACTTAAATGAACACACAGGTCACTAGGGTCATATCATTTTAAAAAGTACCATTTAATTAAGCATTTAATTAAGTAATTAAGCTTATCACCACTCAAATAAATGCTAATTGTGGTCTGTGCAATTATTACATAATTAAATAAAACAATATGCAGTGTAGGCCTGCAATGCATTCCAAAGAAAGTTAAGATGGGAGCAGTTTACAGCTGGTAATGACTTCAAACAGGTGATGTCAACAGATATACTGCAATCATGATTACAGTATTTACGAAATATTGAGTCTTTGATGAGAAGATGTGAGCAGAGAATATTCCAATTTGTCAACAAGTGCATGAGAAAATTAACAAAATATTTAAAGGGAGACTAAATCAAAGAAAGATTGGAAGGGATTTCCATATTTCAGTCCAAGATTTTTCAGGTTTTACTTGTTTTGTATAGTCAATTTGAAAATACAATACAATAATCTCAATATACTTTTCTGTGTTAATACTTCCAAGGGCGCTGATATAGCCTCGTACAGACTGTGCCAATAACAGTCTGGATGGTGTATTTCATCTTTGGTCT
Organism: Parotocinclus spilosoma; assembly: GCA_033117975.1. Classification (NCBI taxonomy): domain Eukaryota; kingdom Metazoa; phylum Chordata; class Actinopteri; order Siluriformes; family Loricariidae; genus Parotocinclus; species Parotocinclus spilosoma. Next base: position 6,167 of record JAVSBV010180241.1, on the reverse strand, counting down.
GGAACACATGCTTTCTATGGCTTCCGAAAAAGATCTGGAATACCACTTTATCTGACCACAGTACAGTTTTCCACTGTGTGATTGTTTTTGAGCTTACAGAAGGTGACACTGCTTCTGGACATGACTACCGTGAGGTTTCTTTTTTGCACAGTAACGTTTTATGTAGCATTTGTAAATGTAATGTATAATAGTGCTTAACAAAGGCTTTTTAAGCCTAATCCCTTGATGCAGTACCATCTGACTGATCAGAAATCACATGTTTTTTACCTCAATACTAGCCCTAAATTGCACAGATCCCAACATTTTTGTGTGCAGACCTGAAATGCAGGAATCTATGTTTAGTAACAAAAGAAATTAAGTAAATCCCCAAAACTTGAAATATCTTGGAGTCATACTGCCTGCAGTAAAATAAAAATACAATAAAATGCATTGTCCATACCATCCAACCTCTTCTAATATGGGGTTGTATATAATGATCAATTCTATTCATATATAAAGAATCTGTATGGAATATCTGTGGACTTTTTCTGATTGTCTGTGTTCTTATAACTGATTCTGTTTTATTGTATCAACCATTTGAACACTAATCATGTGATAGATTGAGACAGAAATACAGTGGTAACACATTAAATAAGAGTTGTTAATGTCAATAACATAAGTCAGTGATTCAAATAACAATTTATTTTAATGTTTGAAGCCTTTTTAACCTACTGTATGTACAGAGGTATAATTCAGAGAATGCATACTACCTTCAAGGTCATCATGATATGTAACAACATCCAGTTTCCCACCAAGCCTTGTGGCTGTTAACACAAAAGGCAAGAGTCAATGTGAGATGCTAAGTCAGACATATAGAATCATTTGATAGTCTCTATTAGTATTTGGCATATTTTTACCGTGAAGTCTTTCAAACTCAGTAGGGTCCAAAGCAGCAATGGGTTCTGACATCCTAGATGGCCTGCTGATGCCATGGGAGTTAACAGCACGTACACGGAAGGTATAAGAGTGTCCCTCAAACAGGCCAGGCACAGGGTATTTACAGATCTTAATGGGAGAATCATTACATTGCACCCAGTTCTCTGTTCCAACTTCACAGCTGTCATGGAGTTCAGAAAGTGATAGAATAAAACGTGATTATTCTTCTAAAATGATCATCATGTACTGTAAATGCATTGTGGGAGTAGTTACTCAAAAACACAATAATAAATTCAGAATTTGCTGCAAAGCTCGGCGTGCAGTTACACCGTAGGAAGATATGTAAGTGAAGTGTACAGGTGTGGTCTGAGGTCAAGTGTGGTCAAGTCCTTCCCACTTTTGGGTAGTGTACATCTTGGTGAGAGATCATTGACTGCCAGACATGCTTCAATGGCACACTAGCACATGGCGGGGCCTGTAGATAGGCCCATGCTAATAGTTTGCATACTAGGTGGTCTCATAAATTCCCCCAAAGTAATAAGTCTGGTGACCAAGAAAGTGTTGCAATATGGCAGAGACAGTTGGAAGCCCTGCAATGGGAGCTGAGTGTTGCCATAAGCAATGTCTCCCCAGATCATTACAAACCACAACAAAGGCAAAAGTGAAGCTTTCACCATGAGGTAGTGAAATGACTGTTTGATCCCAAGAGATTGGTTTCAGTCCATAGCAGTCCAGGCTTCTAGTTCATAACACAAATGTTGCTGAGTTTTAAGATTTTTGAATCACTGAATAATTTTGATAGGACTTTTGATTGTTCAAAGCTTCAGAAAACCTTGTTTCACCCATCACTAGATGTGAACACAGGCAGCTAATATGTAGAGGAAGGGCTTAGTAAATGCTTAGAGAATCCTATATATTTTTGTATAGACACAAGAGAAAGCAAGTAACAATTTTTATTTATCAGTAACTATAATGTGTAATCTATAATGTGTAAAGGAAAAAGGAAAAGTAATTTGATTACTGCAGGGTGTACCACTTTAACTAAAAATTGTAACTAAATTTAAACTGCAACTAATTTTAACCATAATATTACGCACAAGCCTACTCAATGTGACAGATCTAGTCTTTTTTCCTGGCTGCCTTATTGTGAAATTTAAGTTTTGTAATTGCAAAGGATAATGTGAAGTAAGTTAATGTGAGCAAACTTGGCTTTTGGAGAAAGATTGCATGTGGCAATGTTTGCAGTTCATTTTCTAGTTTCTATATTCTAGTGAGAAGAGAAGCAGAGCATGGGAGCAAAACTGAACAGCTTTCCTTAGACTTGTTGTTTTTTTCCTGATCTGTGAGTGTTGGATGTTTCTGTCTTGCCTTTAGGCTAAGTTGCTTGAGAAGTTTTCAGATACATTTCGATGTTGTCTGGTCTCCTGGCACCAACCATTCAACCATAAAGTCCAACATGATTCCCCAGAACTAAATTTATACCTTGTAGAAAGTCCTACCAGTCGTGTTAAGTTCAGGTTTTTGAATTCCTGTCATCAGGTTTTGCCTCGACAACTAAACAACTGAAATGGCCACAATGCTCCATGTCAATGTACTACTCAACAGCTAATACCACTGCCATATGGCTGAACTTTTAAAACTTGTTTAAAACTTGCAATAGCCATTTATACATTGATAACATGAGCATGTATGGAAAGTGAATGAATCAGTGTATCAAACAGCTCACTCACCGATCAACAAAGTATCCAATGATTGGTCCTTCAGTGGTGGTGTTGGGTGGCTTCCAGGATACAATGACATAATCTCTGTTAGCATCATGGATTTTAATGTCCATGGGAGCCCCAGGGGCCAAAGGAACAGGAGGAGGGCCATCTGTAAAAGAAGGACCATGGATGTAAGATATTTGTAAACAAATGTAAAAAAAATTATTTCTTTTTTAAATGTATTTTTCTTAATATAACAAACTACAAAATGACTCTGTAGCATTCAAAAATGTTACCTTCCACATAGACATAAGCCTTGTGCACTGCATCCCCTCCCTTGGTCACCATTCGCAAGGTATATAGACCCTCATCGTCTTTGGCAAGGTGAGTCAGAGTGATCTTAGCAACACCTCCCCCAGACTCCATTTTCACCCACTTAGACGATTTCAAAAGGTGCTCTAGAATGTTTAAAATACACATTTTTCTTTTTGAGGATAATTGAAACACAAGCCTTCTTTTAGACCGTGGTTCTGATATACAACAGTAAAGTGGTTTAATTGTGCCTAAGAACAGAAGGCCAAGAGATGGTAATGGGAATTACAGAATGTAGAAAAATAAATTTAGCAGCTCCCATATTGGTTATGTATTCTTACAAATAAGCTAAATAGCAAAATGCAGAGGTGAAGTCTTAGGCCACCATATCACCATTAAATGTTATTTTAGCAATGGTATACAATGGTTACCTCTCCACTTTGCGGTTCAACATTTCGCGGACTCGGTGCATCTCAGGTTTTCAAAAAATATTAATGGAAAAAATATATTGCGGATTTTCGCTGTTTCATGGGACTCGATCTGCACATGCGTAGTACGTGTGGTATAGTTAACGTATACATATACATGTATTTGTAATAAATGTATAAAAATATATTAAAAATATAAATTCTAACAATAAAGGAATGTTATAAATCATAAAATATTAGGATTTACAGTAAATAGCATATTTACACAGTGGATGAATACTCACCACCGAGAAGTAAGACTAGAGCATCGCCAACCTGAGTCGCTACTTGCCGACATGACAAGTTTTTGTCTGCGGTGTTGTGGTCGCTGTTTCTGAAAGTTTCATTATAGACTGAATTCATTTAAGCCCTACAATGTTACCCAATCGTTCTGCAAGTTCTATGGCTAAAATATTGTATAGATACTTAAACAAATATAGCGTCTCTACTTCACGGATTTTCGTTTATCGTGGGTGGTCCTGGAACGTAACCCCCACGATAAACGAGGGAACACTGTACTAACCATAGATTATTATTTGTCAGACTCTTTATTAGAAAATATAGGACATTTCTATTTAGTATTTGATAATGGAAATAAATATCAGAAAAAAAACTAATATATGCCACAGTGAACTCACCTAACACTTGTGCTAAAGCAGTATCACTGGGCTGCCAAACTGACCTTTCCAAATTTCAAGACCGATGAACAGTCTGAAGAAGCTTGATCAAGAATGGTCTTGTTGGAACAGTAGCAGCCAAGAAACTACTTTATCTGGGGGGTTACACTTAATATTGGCTTTAGCCTGCTGGTCATTATACCATTGCTAATACAACAAATCTAATGGTGACCTAAGCGTTTTGGACAGTACTGAATGTGGACATTAATTCTAATTAGTGAACTGTGTCTTTGATTTGTTATAAAATTTGGCTGGCTTGCACAGAACCATGGCCACAAGACAACATAAAATAATGAGTCTGTCAGACACATTTAAGACTGGATTGCCAGCAGTGAGCCAGAGCTTACTGCCCAACATCACTAGCTGACTTAACAGTCGTGATCGAAAACTTTGTGAAAAGTCAATCTCAGAAAAATGGAATCTGTTGTAGCTGAAAAGAGGACAAAGTCACACATTACACTATATAGTCAATAGTTTGTAGACACCAAGAAATAACATCCAAAAATATGGTTATAAGTATTATAACCAAGAAATAACAATAACAAGAAATAACATCCAAAAATATGGTTATAAGTATTATAACCATATTTTTGGATGTTATTTCTTGGTGTCTACAAACTATTGACTATATAGTGTAATGTATAATCTTAAATGTATGTTGTGCTGTTCAGCGTTTTTCCTACCATCTCGGTACCACAAGGCTTCAGGCTGCAGGTTGATCAGATTGGGAGAAATGGTCATCTTACAGGCCAGTGTGACGCAGTCACCCTCTTTACCAAATGTCACATCAAACGTCTCCAAGAAGGTGATGCTGATCTTTGTGTATTTAATCTCAGGTAAAATAGCATCTAAGGGCATGAAAAGGTAAACGTCTCGGTACAGTAAATTGTGTGCTAAAACTTTTATATATTGTATAATAAGCTGTTATTATAAATGAATGTATTATGCTGTTATTGTGCTTACATTCATATGGCAGCCATGAATACGGAGAGACTTTTTCTTCATCTTTTGCTCCTATATAAAGTTAAAACAAAGGATTACAGAATTGTCTTTAACAAAGACCACAAAGAGCAGAAACTTACTTAAAACAAGCAGCATATTCAGTGATTGTTTACAGTAGAGTCTAGTCTAATAGTTAGTCTGGTACTCCTCATCCATCTTCAGACTATACAAGCATGCAAACTCATTTTTGAGCCTGTTCAAGATAAGGAAATCGGGTGGAAAGGTGGTACTTTTTACTTTTTACTGAAAAAGAAGCAATAGAAAATACAAACTAATGAAGTAAACTGTATTTGATGGGTGAAATATGGAATATTGCAATTATTATTTAAACTCATTATTCACATTATTAGGTACACCTGTTCATCTGCTGTTGTACCGTGTTGTACCGTATTTTACCGTACCATAAGGCGCATCTAAAAGCCTTAAATTTTCCCAAATCGGACATGCGCCTAATAATGCAGTGCCCTTTATATGTGTACTGAGTTCCAAAATCTATTGTTGTGATACTGTGGGAAGCGCTCCGCTTCATTGACTGTCGGTCTTATAATACGGTCCACCTTATGGTGCGGAAAATACGGTATGTCAGAATCTACTTGGCATTTTCATCAGCCATCTCAAGGGTTTACAAAGTACATTTACGCCATTTAGCAGACTCCCTTATCCAGAGCGACTTGCAACTGATACAGTCTTACAATCCAGGCAATGGTAGGTTAAGAGCCTTGTTTAAGGACCCAATTCTGGCAATTTGGTGGATTTGGGATTTGAACCCAGATTTTGAGTCCAGTACCTTAAACGCTACGCTACCACAATCCCAGTGAGTTGGACTGTAAATAGTGAGTAAGTGGCAAAAATGCTTTATGCCAAAGGTCAAGGGAGAATGGCCAAACTTGTTTATGTTATGCAGTGGAGAGTCTCTAAATGTACAACCTTGAAGCATATGGGCTACTGTAGCAGAAGACCACACCAGATGCCAGTCCTGTCAGCTAAGAAAAGTCAACTGAAGCTACAAGTTGCATGGACACACAATTCCTTTTTTTTTTTTTTTTTTTTTTTATATATATTTTTTTTTTGCCCCCCTTTCTATTCCGACA